>OX123194.2:15953229-16065213 GCA_944739405.2 Euclidia mi | reverse complement strand
CAGAGAGGAGCACCTGACTGACTCTCTGAAGGATTCGGAAACAAGGAAATGTCTGAAAGCTGTCGTACTATGCCCTCCAAGATTTCGCTAGTCTCATGATAAGATAACCGATCCAGATTTGTTTATAAATATGTCTATTATTTACTCAAACAATCTTATCCCAACTTGCACAGTGTCACACATAAACGCAAATGTATGTTTAGCCTGATCTTATGAACTGAGGTATAGAAGCTTTTTCTGACTAATTCTGAAGAATTCGTTTGAAAAACAAATACAATCTTTCCATTGAACGTGTCAGCACTTAAAGTGACCATTTCAGGCTCATCAGAATATGTATCTTCACAACTATTTGAGTGTTCAAACACATTTGTTTTTTTTTCGGACAGCCTCCGTCTGTTCTTGCTAAGTTTCTTCATCATAGGCAATGAAAATTTGATACTAAGGAGTAGAAATTGTAGACCAGATATTTTTTTAAGCATTTCAAACTGTCCTCAGTCGTCTGCACTTGAAAATAAAGGTGTCTCATCTTTATTTTCTAGTGCAGACGACTGAGGACAGTTTATGCTCTTTTTTCTACCACCAAAACAAAACAACCAGGGAAATAAAATTATTCAACTTCGTCTATATTTGCTAGGCAACAAAAACGTATTGAATATAAAAATAACAGAAATTAAACAGTCTTACTGTCTCTTACAAAATTTCGTCAGAATTTGCAAGCTTAGTAAATTTAAGCTTGACAACATACTGCCCTTAAATCACACAAGATTTTGCCAATACACACCTACCCCGCTTCTACCAAATCCTTTTCTTATCTTCTTTTTTCCTATAGCTAAAGATAAGAAGATGTAAAGAGAGAGTTTAACCATTGACCCTTTCATTCACAAATATAAATACGAATACTGCATCTTTACGTCAATCTTCTGTGATGAGATAGTACTACCCCACTCGAGCTGGCCTATATATGCTGTGACCAGCGTGAACCTAAATATACAAATAAAACAATGAGAAATATTTAGGTAACAATTCTTGAACACATCATTCTTTCTATTTGACTGTGTGAAGTTTATAAGATGCCAAGGTCTCTGCCATGGACTAACGATTCTTGTATAGAGAGTGAGAAAATAACGGGCACCGATGGTTTAAGCCGCCCTCCTAATCACTGCACAAAAAAAAATTAAAAATGGGGACTATTTATCGCTGTTAGTATACCTACGCATTCGCACGCGGTTGCGAAACTTATGCACAACTATTGCGGCGATGAAACATGTGCGAAACTGACAAAACAACAAGAAAACTTGACGCATGTTCTGTCAAAACGTCTGCATCTGGTGTAACGACAATTTCGCAGTTATCTGCATAACAGAAGTGACAAGAATGCAATTTATTAATTTTGCTGTGTAATAGAGTGAAACATTGCATATACAAAACGTTTTTATGCAACTGACAGATATTTCGTATAGTCTAAGAGCCCGTGAACCCTAGACCTATGTTATTTTATAAAAGCTGACAGTTTGTCAGCGGATGCTCCCAACACAGGTAAGAACGATGGACCATTATAGAGTTTGGGTTATAGTGGCTTTGGCAGGTACACGGTGCTAAAGGTGTCTAAAATACCGATCTAAATACATCAAATAATAAAGTCCAATTTTTCGGTATTACCTTCAGAATATCATTAAAAATCACGTTATTCATTGCCAGACACTTAACATCGTGACAACCTCTTGCCAGACACCCTTAATGTTCTTGAAATTATAATTTTACTTACGTTATAGTATAAAAGCTGATTTTAATATATAATACTTGGGTAATAAGTAGATGATATTTCCTCATTAGCCAGACACTTTTGATAGTTCCAACCCCTTGCCAGACAAGCATGTAGGGTAGCTGCTGTAAGAGAGCGCGAAGATAAAATTACATTTTCTATACATGTCAAAACATTCAAATACTGATCATCTTTATAGTTAAGAGGCAAATACACGACACAGCATAATATTTTTACATTTTTATATGACACAATAGCAAATATTATTTCTTTGCCATCAGTCATACCATCAATGTCCGTAACTATTTTTACATAATAATCACGAAATGCGAACTAAACTCACCTGATCTATCTTTACGTATCACGTAGTAGTTAGGTTGATGGCGATGTCTATGCGTATAAGTGGCATAAGTGGCAAACTGGCATAAGTGTACTAACAGCGTATGTTTCCGATGATTGAGTTTAGTTTTATACTAGGTTGACGTCTATGTTTATATTCCAATAATTTCCGTTACGCAATGTACTATTTGTTGGTGCACAAACAGTAAAAGTTTTGAAGTATTTATTACAAGAGAGTACTCAACTACAATAATACACAACTACAACAATAACAATCTCACGGAACAAAATTGCGAAGCGTTCTTAGCTTACGGCCATGTACAGTCAGCAATATAAGTTGATACATCAATGAGACCAGGACCCAGCACAATCAGTCCTGGATTGATATAGAGGCATGCAGGCAGGCTAAAGAGGCTCTCCCGCAGCAGGCGGTAAAATAGCTTAATAATTCCTTCGGCTATTCAAACAACTACTGCGGACAGTCATGGACGCCTTTGCAGGACACGGATACTATTTAACAAGCACCTATTTACCATGGATGTCTCCGACAGTCTGTTGTGCAGAGCTTGTATGGCAGCAGGCAAGACGGCAGCCCACCGTCACCTCGATTGTCCTAAAGTCTTGCAGTATGGGCAGCAGTACCTGACCAGATACAGCAGCCCGAGAGAAGCAGTGGGCAATATTAAGGGTCTGCTGGCATTTCTCGAAGAGATGGGGTGGCTCGACGTGGAGTTGCGAAAACAGCCCGTACTACCATATAATACCATACATTAAGGATATTTGGAATTGGTTGTTAGGTGTTTTTGTCATCCCGAATATTTTCTGTACTTTATAGTTATTCGTAGGATTTATAGGCGAAGAAAACATACCTAAATCGTTATTAATAAAGTATGAATAACTTTATCAGACAGTTCAAATGCATAAACACAATCAAAAGCAAAGATTTGAGTGTTCGGCAAAGAGTACGAATCGTGCAGCGACTTTTTTTGCTGACTGTGCAATATAAATAGATATTAAAAGTACAAAGAAGTACAGAAGTGGGTCACTATCTTGTATTGTAACGGTTATTATCTAACATGGCTGCTTTTAAAAGCAATTTGTTAAGTCGAGTGTTCACAGAAGCTTTTGCACGAGTACGAGGGTATATAAAGGGCTCATAACTTGTGCTTCTGTTTATGCTTCACGTGGTAGTGTAGTTGTTTTCTTTTTAGTTAAAAGTGCCTCCACATATAAAAATGATGCTGATTACGAGGCTACTAAGTAGATTCTTGGCTACGTAAGATTTAGATCTAGCTTCGATCGAAAAAATTATACAGTCATTCGAAGTCCTCCTTATGAGATATGCCTCTCTTTATTGGCATTGTGAGTCAACAATAAAGACGAGTTGGATGTGGAATTTTCTTGGAATCTTTGGGTCCAAAATGGTTTTAAACCATTGTGTCACGAGTGACAACCGATCCAATATTATTAAAAACGACGATTACTCTTAACATAACACTCACGCCTTTATCGCCGAAGGGGTAGGCAGAGCTGTATTACACACCCACACAATGCCAGTTATGTTTCGGTCCCAATGTAATAGAGAGCGAGCCTATTGACATATACCAGGCACATTATTAATCAAGCAATAATTAACACTTTTGTGTGTGCCCGAGCTACCTGGGGATCGAACCCGAGACCATCGTCTCGGCAGTCCGCTACGTACACCACTGGACTATCACAGCTCTAAATCAATCAATAAAAGATCCTATATGTACCAAAATCATGGCAAGGTTAATAAATCAAAAATCAAAATTAATAATAGGTATAATAATTATGCAGAAGAGATAGCCTAGTGGAGATACCAATGGACTGCCATGCAGAAGGTATTAGGTTCGAATCCACGGCGCACACCAATGACATTTCGAAGTTAAGTGTGTATTAAATTGTTCATTATCGCTTGCCCCGTGCCTCGGAGAGCACGTTAAACCGTCGGTCACGGCTGTCATGAAGATCTTTGACAGTCGTTACGGGGAGTCGGTACCCTCAAATAAACTGATACTGGTCTAAACCGTGGAATATCGCTATCCCATTGGGTTGCGGAGGTCAGATGGCAGTCGCTCTGTGGAAAAGTTGATATTCTGTCACATCTGGTTACACCAGTAAGCGTACCTCGGGCTCCAAGGCGTGTCACTCTTGGATGCAACCGGGATAACGCTAGGGCGATGATGATGAATTATGTAGAAGAGACACAAAAATTACGTGTCAAAGTAAATAGTTTATCAAAATACACTCTCAATGTTTGCGTGAGCCTCTTGAAGACTTGGTTGCTTCGACTAAAGACGCGGTAGTAGGAATATACCCAAAATGGGCAGAGAAAAATCTGTAACTGTAGTCCTTTAAAAGTAGTCGTTTATTGAACGACTGGAGTGTGTATGGATATAAATATTATGTTTAATCTTCAAAGAAACTTACATTATACTTACAAACTTACATTTAATGATAAAGCTAAAGCAAAAGGTCTCATTGATGCCATTATTATACTAAAAGCTACAATAACTGTGCAGAAAGAAGAAAATGTTTGTAACTTTAAATATTAATGACAATCACTCCAGTCCAAAAAAAATGTACATAATCCCCGAGCCGGTGCAAAATTAATTCAACGTGTAATTTCTAGTAAAAATTCTTTAAAAACGAACTTGTTTTTACTACAACGCAACCCACCTGAATAACTCCGAGTCAGACACTCATCCTTATAAAATAAAACTGCCGCTTTAAAAAAAGTATCTTCATTTGTGAAGGATAATTGCCCCATTCTAATACAACATTAACCTCCCAAGTTTTAATAGGTTTCCCACTCCGCAAAATAAAACGTTACGTTTTTTTTTGGAACAATTTCCACGGTAACAGTAAAAAAATTCACC
Source organism: Euclidia mi (assembly GCA_944739405.2). NCBI lineage: Eukaryota > Metazoa > Arthropoda > Insecta > Lepidoptera > Erebidae > Euclidia > Euclidia mi. The sequence goes on along the minus strand of OX123194.2, from coordinate 16,060,209 downwards.
CATTTTTTGCCTGTTACGCAAAGGAAAATTTGTCCCAGTTTTATATGAAAAGTTTACATGAATATGTGAGGAAAGCATAGGATTTTCCGAGCGTCAAACGCTTGTAAGACCTTAGTTTATTGTCTAAATTTATAAGCTAACTAGCTTATAATGGGTAGGATATAAGTATGAATACATTATGATAAACTGTCTACGTGTCATTATTGTGTAATGAACAAGCAGACATCACACAGACAATGTATGTACAGTCAACTCCAATAGTCGCTACACACCTCAACATCTTTGCTGAGACTTTTATGACTTAAAACTCCTCGTATATTATACTTAATTAATAAATTACGATTTAGGCAAGATTTTCTTGTGTAAAAATCCTAAAACATAATAAAAATTATAACAATTTTGGACAATATAACCATATAAAATAACGTAAATTTATATATATTTATGAAGCTGACTGTACAATATTATTCGCGTTCAATAATTAATTTTTCGTTCGCTTTATAGCTTCGATGGCGGAAATAGTAATAAAAAGCTTTCAGGCAAAATTACACGTTGTAAAATTATTCATCATATTTCGAAGTTATCTACGTTAAATTTTCAGTAAAAATATGTAGTAATAAAAGATTATTAAATAACTTTACCGGCAAAAAATTGCATAAAGTAACGTCTTTATAATTTAATTTTGAAAGATATCGTTATCTGCACCCAGCCTTAAAATTCCTCTTTTCAAAGTTTAAAAAGTTTCAAGCCAGTGTGACGTATGTCCGGGACCTACCGCGTCTACGTCAAAATACTGTCCATACGCTCGGCCAATCAGAGAAGGCCATCGTCCGCGCTCGCGAAGCCTGACCAAATATGGTCATGTAGCGGACTCCAAATCTGATGGAGGGCCCGGTATATAAAGGGGCCGACAGAGAGGCCGGCACCGATAATCTATACTGACTGCTACCGCTTCTCTATCCGTATACATTGTACGTATATCCTGATTCCCAGCTGTGGGTGAGTTACTACATTTACTGCACTAGCGTACTGCCCATCTCTCTACCTGCTAGCTGAGGCCGGCTGACGCCGCCTGCCTGACTCTATTGGTTGTGGCTCTCCTAATGCTGTTTTACTTCAGGTTCCAGGTCTACCTTGGAAGCTCTGGGCTACGCTACCTAGACCGCTAAACTTTCCTGCATCGTCCTCGGTGTCACCTCTGCCGAAGAGTCTGGCCCTGCCCTGTTCATCGCACTGAGACCGCCGGCGCCTGCCAGCTGAACCAACGGCCTGCGAGGATCTGCCGCTACGCGCAGCCCTTCAAGCAACCTGCCCTGCACACCACCGGAGGGAACAGCGTGGGAGACTGAAGCCCTTAGTGTTCAGGCCAGTGTCGTGTTGTTGGTCGGTCATACTCGTGGCAAGGGAAGTGAGACAATACTCGGCAATAAACGCATCTAGAACCTCTACTGCGTTTTAATTCTAGAATCCGTTACATCAGCTTTGTTCACGTAAGAGATGTTTATAATTTCATAAAAATATACGCCCCATATAAGGTAGGTTTAGACCGGCAATAATTATAAAAATAAAATGGGCCAAGCTATACTTTACAAGTTAATTATCGCTAGCCTCGTGCCTCTGAGAGCATCTTAAGCCATCGGTCCCAGCTGCCATGAAGATCTTTGACAATAGTTATTGGGAGTCGGTTGCCTTTAATATACTGACACTGATCTAAACCGTTCAATATCGCTGTGTGGAGAAGCATACATTCTGTCAGATCCAGATAGACTACAAAGCGCATCCTGGAGACCAAGCCGTAACTGCACCTAACTTCAAAATGTCAGTGGTGCTGACAGCTGATGACTTCAACGCGATACCCTCGACATGGCAGTCTTTTAATTAATCAACTAGGCTATCACAGACAGGAATTGTATTTAGCTAGTATAATTTTTCAGTATACATGTATAAAATGTACAACAGAGCTTATAATCGGAAACTTTATAAGTTAAAAGCACCATTAACTTTGTTTATACATTGCGCGCTACGATATGCACTCAGAGCGAGGCATATCTAATATCAGCATGTTCATTAAATATTTCGAACGTAGGTACTCAGAAAAAAGTAAAGTGGAAATATTACTAGTTTCTAAACTGCTATAGTAATTTAAAGCTCATGTCAACATAATAGATTCACTTGGATCACGAGGTGACGCTTATGGATATTTTTCAGCAGTGGAAGTCTCTAGGCTGAGATGATGAATGATGATACCAATATAGGATTTCAGTTTTCGTTAAGGGTCTTTTTACACCCCGTATAATTTTCTTATCATTTGTATTTCAAATTACATTACCACACAATTCTTTAGCATTGTTAAAATAAACGTGCATCACGGCGTATTTAATCCCTCAACATTTGTCTAACAGTAAGCTTGAAGTATCGCTTGTTGGCATATTTTCCATTCTACGCAAATTGGGTCAGCATTCACTATGAAGATGTTTAAAACAGGGAATAAGCTGGCTCTTATAGTCTGTGAAGAATGTTGTTTTTCATTATTTACCTGAAATAAATGCAAATTGAGTTATGCGTAGGCTTAACGGTGAAGGAAAACATTGTGAGGATTTCTGAGATAATTGAAATTGGCTATAAGATGTTCTCGAATGCTAAGTAAGTCTCCCATACCGCACATGAGCGAAGTGGCGGACTGATTCTGCATACATTTTAAGGATGCCTTAACCAAGGATAAAACAGTTTTTGTACCTATTAATTTTACCTATTACTAACACTCCGTTCTCCCTCCGACTGTATGTTTGTCTGTCAGCAGGCTATATCATATCGCTGTATATAAACTGTGATAGTTAGGGTACCTACGCAACAATCATGTCTTTTTTGCCGTTATTATAGATAATGGTACCGAAGCCGTCGTGCGCGAGTCTGACTCACACTTGACCGGTTTTTATATATTTTTTATAAAACAAAATATAAAAATACTGCCATCTCTATTAGATTTCTTTACTGTTAGTTATGAGGCTCGCCATACATGAGACAATATCAACATGTAAGCCACCATGGTGTGGTAGGAGGACACATAATAATATGGTATGTCAGCGGACCCAAGTGAATCCCTTCCTTTTGATTACAGTATTACAGTATCATTTAATAAATGATTATTATTATAATTTCTAAAGCCACCATAGTCATCCATAACCAACTTCTAAAACATTTTTGACCCGCCATTATAACCATAAATTCTATATAGACGCTAACAATTGTGCCTCTAATTTTCCTCTTTGAAACCAAAACCATAAATTACTCACGACCTTTCCAGGGGAAAGAGCGAGGCTACTTTATTCTCTTCGAGACAAGTCTCCATAGAAAATGTTACCGCAAAACTGGCCCTTCCGCCATTCAAGTTTAACTTGGCTTTTCAATACTCACTTTATTATATTCACGGTTTGATGACGTCGTAATAAAATCATGGGATCGAGTTTTTTTTGTTTATATTTTTGTTTAAAATTAAACCTTACTTACATTCAACTAAACACAAACTTTTTACAAACGATATTATAGAAAACTAGAGGACGCCAGCAGCTACGCCTGTTTTTTTTTAAATTTACCCGTTTTGGCCGATCCCGTGGGAATTTCGGGAAATCCTTTCTTAGTGCACCCCTATGATGCCCAAGGAACATACATGCCAAATTTCAGCATCCTGCGCCCAATAGTTTCGGCTGTGGCGTGTCTGTCAGTCAGTCAGTCAGTCAGTAACGCAAGGATTTTATATAATAAGATAACGGTATAGATGCAATAATAGCAGCTCTGTAACTATGAAAATATTTAAAATATTCCTTACCAAGATAAATTAGATACCTATATAATTATGTGAAATAAATAAATAAATATTTAAAGAAAACAAGCTTTTAATCGAATAAATAATACAGGGTGTAGGTATCGGCGTACCGAAAACTTATACCAGCGATTTAGGACATGATACTGAGGTCCTTAGCGGTTCAATTTTCGGCAAAATTTTCTTAAATTTGCCGGTTTTACTTTTTATTTTCAAATAATAACGCGATAATGAACCGTAAAACAAACTATTAAGGCAAGGTATATAAAATTTTTAAATGAATTTCTATCACTTGTCACGTAGGTACTTGGAACATGTCACATACAAATGTAACACATATTATATTATTATTTAATTATTCGGTATAATTTTACCCGGAAATCATGAATTCAAATACATTAATTTTCAAGGATTAGTCGATCCATTATCTATCTCCAACATCAGTGGACCGGTATCTACCTCTATCGATTTAACTCCACCGTACCCCACGGAGCAACTAGGCCGTGAAGATAAGGCAAATATAGATTCGGTTTAATTTTGGCCAGACAGCTCAAGAGATTCGCTTGTCTCAACTACTGAAGGCAGAATCTCTTAGCCTCTTGAAATCTACATCATTGTATGGTGAACGATAGTAGACGCTTACTATGAACCTTACAATGAATTGGTTGTTTAAATAAGAAAATACATAAATAAGTAATCCAAGGACATCACATCCAAATAAGCAGTGTATTATGGCAATCGGACGATAATTATTTCAAAAATGCATACCTATATACAGTCCTATAGAGACAAATTACATCCACATCCACCACTCAATACCCACTACAGTACTTATCACAAAAAGTTTTGTATTACGTGGAAATCGAACCCACGACCTTCGGCTTAGCAACCAAAGTAGTGCCCCGACTGCTGAGCCTGGTTGGTGAACCACCAGACCAACAAACCATTCAGTAAGTTAAATGTTGTATTTTACGTGTTTCTATAAAGGTTATTTTTATGGAGATTTAAGTAGGTACCAAAAGAATTTTCCGACTTTCACAATTTGCATACGACCTTCGGCTTAGCAACCAGAGTAGTGCCCCGACTGCTGAGCCTGGTTGGTGAACCTCCATACCAACAAACCATTCAGTAAGTTAAGTGTTGTATTTTACCCGTTTCTATAGAGGTTATTTTTATGGAGATTTAATAGGTACCAAAAGAATTTTCCGACTTTCACAATTTGCATACATACTACAAAATAATAAACGAGTATGCAATGGATCAAACGGAGTAATCTAGTAAACAATAATTTGATGAAATCCTTCTGGCGCATTTGGGTAAAGATAAAGCTGAATATTACCTTACTTACTTATCATGTTGATGGCAACACATTATATAGATTTGGCCCAAAACTTGGCCACTCGAATGGCATTTGGCCTTATTAGCAATATTACCTTGTATTCTGACATTTCGGTTTGGGTTAAACCAGCCGTGACTGACATCCTGTTACTATTTGTATACATTTAAGATATACCTAATTTGTACCAACTGTATTTGCACAATTAAGATTTATCTATCTATCCTGTGTGTACGTTAAATCCTAGCCGCACAGACAGATGTAAATGCTAAACCATACATGCAACCTTTAGCGTCATAAAAAGGAATATGCAATATCAGAATGCTTTATACTAAGGTGCATTTTTGGTAGTTGTTGATGTTTTTAAATAAACAATAATTACGACAATTATTGAATATCAATCCGTGCTTAGAATTATCTTTTTGTTTGTCCTTCCTTCGTGACGAACGGCAGCAATATGTTGGCATAATAATTATTATTTTATTATTAATATTCTAAAGAAGAAAAATTGTATTTTTGTTTGTAATGGATAAACTCAAAAACTACTGGACCGATTTTAAAAATTCTTTCACCATTAGAAAGCTACATTATCTGCGAGTAACATAGGCTATATTTTAGCTTAGAAAAAGTAGGGATCCGTCAGGACGCGGATGAAACTGCGGGAAACGGCTAGTAATGAATAAATTATATTAAACTAGCTTTTGCCCGCGGCTTCGCTCACGTAAATTTGGGGTTATCTAGTGTTGGCATAATTTTATGTGTGGACACAGATAAGTGTGATAACTTGATGACCGACACTAATGCGGGGGGATATATAATCCTCAAGCTAATTATCTTGTCTTTTCGTCTATTATCTAGACTTTTCACTCGCCTATTTTATTCTCCAGTGTCCTTACTTTATTAAAGAAGACGAAACCAACTCACATTCGTATTTGCTAATATTAGTATGTATATAGCAGTTTTCTCAATAATAGCAAGGCAGCGATAGCCTAGTGGAGTTACCAACAGACTGCCATGCAGAGGGTATCGGGTTCGAATCCACGTCGCGCACCAATGACTTTTCGGAGTTACGTGCGTATTGAATTGTAAATTATCGCTTGTCCCGAGGTTAAAATTCCTTTGTAAAAAGTAAGAGTAAGTTTTGTTCTGCTTAATAGTATTCGAAGACGAGTTCGTTACGTAGATAGAAGCTTTAATTGCCTATGTTAGCGCCAATGTCAGGAGTTTTACAAAAGGTCTCCTGTATCGAATGTCGTTTCGAATCGTGAATAAATTAACTTTTCAAAGGGTTCGCGCCTTTGTTTTTGGAACAGACGATTTGAAACGACATGATTAGTTGAATGGGGCTGTAAAATGGAATCGAGTTTATGTTCGGTAGCTAAAAGAGTGGTCTTTCTTTTGGTAATTTGCGAATATTTTGATTGGTGATAAAGGTGGGAATAAGGCACTGGTCCTTTCTGCAATAACTTATAGGTTAAAGTCAAGGTGGAATCGGATTAGGAATAAGATAAAATATATTAGTACCCTATTTGATAACGTTGTGTTGTAGTGGCGACTAAGTAAAATACGCGTAGCAAATACATAGTATATTAGCGAAGAGACGGACAACTCAGCATCAAATGTTATACTAACCCGTCTAGTCAGCGTGATAATAGTAAGCCAAATACTCTCAGTAACTCAAAATGTACGCAACTTAAGAGATGTCTATAGTAGAAAGGTTGCAATTATGAGGAGGTTATAGAACCAAAGTGTTAAGTTGAGATATTTTACACTTACTTATAGGTCAAACTAGACGTCACCAGCGGCTTCGCCCGCTTCAATTATACATACATACCTTCCCCTTGAATCATTCTAAAAAAACGCATTAAAATTCGATTCATAGTTTTTAAGATTTAAGCATACATAGGGACAGACAGACAGAAGACAGACTTTGTTTTACACTATGTAGTGTAAAACAAAGTCTGTCTTCTGTCTGACTAGTTGAGTAGACTTTGTTTTACTCACAGTTATAGTATTCTGCTGCTTGATACCAATTTGATTCCAAGTTTCAACGTTCAAAGTACATTTATTTTAAAAAATATATAAGGCTAAAAATTTATGATAAGAGAGCTGTCTCGTGAATAGATATGAAAAAATGGAATAAAAATGACTGAGTAAACTCGAAAATGTTCACTAAATTGCAAACAAGCGAACAATTTGATTATGATTCCAGCTCAGATACCATCTTTGTTACATATGTACACTATGTGTTACGCCAACCAGTCAAAATTATCAAATAAAAAGCAATAACTGCGCAAAGCCGATGCGACTCCAGGCAGCCAACAAAACTTTACATAAAAATCAACCATGCAAACTCAAAAAAGAACAACAATAGTCAAAGGCGAACTTCTAAATAAGAAATAAAAGAACAAACACGAAACGGCCAGTTCAAGTTTTAAAATTTCGCGGCGATAGAAGGCCGGAAGTCGCTTCCTGTGGTTGATCGAACGTTATTCATGGCTTGGCCGCTGCAACGAAAACTTCCGCCGCCGAGATACATGACGAAACTTCGCAGAAATTGCCTCTGTAGGGTGGCAATGCTTCTTACTTTTTAGTAAGTTTAAAATTAGGATTTGTCTACGTAATAAAATTAATATACCTACTGTCCAAAGGGAAGGCTTCGTCTTTTAAGTAGGTAAGTTTAAAATTAGGATTTGTCTACGTAATAAAATTAATCTACTGTGCAAGTTTCATGTTTCTGGCTTATGTAGTTTAGGCGAATATAAATATACAACTAATGGAGCCTCACACCATGGACACCCATTAAGGAAAAAAATATTATATGCCACCGAAAATAAGGCAAATTAAAGGTTTAAAAGTTTAAAACATGCGTAGCCCAGATTTAAATCATTGTTACTAATCGTACTAATCATATGCGTTTCTTGTTTGTACACGGAATACGTACACTCATAGGACAAAACACAGAAATTCGACTATAGGATCTTCCTAATGTAGCATGCTTTCTGTATAAACCAATGATATTTCTTGCCTCCATCTACCGCTCTACAGGTTCCACTAAAATATCGTGGCATTATATAATAGCTCAGTAAGCAAAATAATCAAATGATCGAGACACCACGAACCTTGAAGTAAAATTGAATATTACATAAAAGCGATGAAAACCATACGCAGTATCTACCAACATGATTTTAAATAAAAATTCCCTCTAAAGTTTGATTAGGGTCAGCACACTGTTGTCGGAATTGGATTGCTAATTGAATTGGTAATCACCAAATACGAGCAAAATACTATTTGATAAGCAAACAGAGAGAGCCTCCCAGCAACCCTTTGGTAACGGCACCCTCAGTGGCTAAAATACAAGGATCAATTGTATTACAATAATACACTCGTCAACAGCACTCTGACCGGTGGATATCTGTGGAATGGTAGACGTATTACATGAAAAAGATTTTATAGAAAATAATATATTTTGCATTGACCACAAAATATTATAGACCTCACTTCACATAGGTTTTGGTTCATAATGGCATTAAAACGACTCTTAATTGCATATTTCTATAAGTTAAGGCTTTTCTTCAAGAAGATAATTTCTTTTCACAAAACTTACTTACTTACTTACTTAACGGTATTAGAGGCTGCGACATTTATGAGCGCTAAGATACAAACATCTTATATAACTAGCTGGCCGACCGGCTACGTAATAGGTAGATCGCTACTAATACATCACTATCGCGTCTATGTACTATTTAGGGACCCACTCAATTATTCACATAAAACTAAATCAACTTGGGTCTAGTAATCCTGAATTAATGTACTTACATGTAATATTCTCTACAATTCATTGCATGTATATAATTCTCTGTACGTGTATGTTATTAAACACAGCCTTAATAACTATGATAATTGATACTGATGACGATTCTTTTTTGTTTTATTTCATCCCTGATTTAAATGTTGAAGCAATAAGTGGCACCATTTTAAAAATGAAAGGAGTGAAACCGCGAGAAAAAGCTAGTTTAACAACATATCTAACAACTTCATTGCGTTTATTACTGTGAATGTATCTCAATTTACGCCACAAAAGGGCATCAATTATAGAAGCGTTTTTATATAAGTCGCGCTGTCTGATACCATTCAATTTGATGGTGACCCTACTTAGAGGACGTTTCAATGAAAGTACAGTGTTATTATTGCTTGGAATTAATTAGGAAAGGAAAGATTCCGACAAACCGATCGGTATCTTTAGTAGGAGTAGGACACAATTACTGGCAGGATGAGACGTAGACAAAATAACAATAAATAAACTCACAGCTTGTTGGATATTTTTTAGAGCCAACAAGATACGATAATGATTGTTACTAATGAATAAATAGTTCGTTGTGACATTAAGTTTGGCAAATGTCCTTGATAATAATATTATGTATGTGTATATGAATCTTGTTGTGTATGGATTTAATAAGGTTTCTTATCACGTCCTCATTATGAAATGATAATTCACAGACAATACTTATACTTATTTTCTTTTCTTTGTGACTTTTGAATGCTTGGCGTCGCTTTTGACCTTGTCAGTGTAAGACAGCGCAAATGTTTCTGGTATGGCTTCACGTGCCCACCATATAACAATACAATAGTAATGTAAATGCCACTCAAATGGTCAACCATCAAAATGAAATCTTTTAAAACGTTACTTAGCTTAGGCAATACACATTTTCGTCAAATCGTATCATGAGATAAACGATACCACACAAGTAGGGTCAGTTATTTCCAGTTTACAGCGCGATTTTTTTTTCCTTTAATAGTCTTTGCACCATAATTTTGGCAATATGACCATCTTTGTTTAATTTTTTTTATTTAAATACTATCTAATTATGAAAATAATTAGATAAAGTTTATATTCTATTTCACATAGTTGTTATAAAGAACTTCTGCCTAGCCTATTGTCAAAATTGCGTCACAAATTAATCAGATAGTAGATATCGTAGAAAGGGAGGGCATACCGGTATCTATAAATATTTACATGTTTGCTTGAACGCCTATGAGTGGAGTAATCCTGTAACACGTCTCGCCTAAGGCGATATTAAGAAACAACTTACAGTATTTGATAGTATGAGAAGTTTCAGGGTCTTCCAAATTAGGTAAGTTTAATATTATTGTAAGATAAACACGCCGAGGTCAGGCTGATCAAAATATTGACTGAATTTATGTAATAACGTTCTAATATTGTGCTATATCTGAAGATATAAAATGACGTCTTTTTAGCTAACTGACGTCTGATATTACAAAGAGTAAAGTGGGTAAATGTTTCTAAAAGCTTTTGGTGATGATCGCGATTTGTTACGTGGCTGGGAATATATATACTTTTTACAATAGATATGCATTTAGGAGTTCCCAAGTGTGTTTATCAGTTATATTGTTGGGCTCAGAAGACTTTGTATGCGTTGGATTTAATATCTCTATCTTAAAGACCTGCTACATTTATTATAATTCCTTATACAAACAAAAAATCACCACTTTATTTACTGACGTTGTCTGGTTTAGCAAAAAACATTAAGTCACGGAAACTAACAATTGATTATTGCTAAGCGGAAGATAATCGCATTTCCTTGAATGCTCCTCCTTATAATTGGGTATTGATTCAGCATTCATACTTAACGAAAGTCATCCCCTTAGCTCTAAATGAGTAACTAAGAAATAGTAGGTACTACAAGCGCTTACAAGAGGTCTCTATCTTATTGCAATTAGACCTGATAATCAAGGTAAAGAACACCAGGCAGCGACCGGAAATACTGGTCTAAACCATGAAATATCGCTATCCTTTTGGGTTGCGGCGGTCAGGTGGTAGTTGCTTTGTGGAAAAGTTGATATTCTGTTATATCTGGTTAGACCAGTAAGCGGACCCCGTGCTTCAAAGCGTGTAAGTCTTAGGTGCCACTGAGATAAAGCTAGGGCGATGATGAATCAAGGTTAAGAATACAAACAAGCGGTGAATGATCACATAGCCTTTCTGTAGATTATGGGTGACAGAGTAACGACCGAATAGCTTTAGTAAATAAGGAGTAAGATCGATTAATTAAGTGTATACGGCTGTAAAATAATTCCAGGTAAATAAAATTTGAATATATACATAGAATCTTTTGCTTTATGTTACACATAATACAACAAACCCGAAAGAGTGTATTTCCGGTCTGTTGTGGAAGCGAAGCTCTCAGACCTACCCACCCCAACTGAAGTTGACGCAGATGCGCGCTGGAACCACCTGAAAACCCAGATAAACGAAGCTTTAGACACCATTAAAGCAGCTAGAAAAGAGACTATCGTGACGAGGAAGTCCTGGCTAACCGACGAAACCTGGGGTTTGATCCGTGACTGTAAAGAGGCAAGAATGCAGGGTCAATGTCTTGAAGCCAGGAAGAAATACTCCGGACTCTGGAAAGAAGTCAAGAAAAAATGTCGTAGAGACAAGAACAATTTTCTGTCTAACATCTGTTTGGACATAGAAACCCACTCCTTGAAGTTCCAGACTTCAGACCTTTTCAAAAAAGTTCGCCTCATAGCGAGACAGTTCAAACCAAAAACGTGGATTATCAATGACGAGAATGGCAATGCAATCCACGACCTAGAAGCGATAGCAGTGAGGTGGCATGGATATTGTGAAAAGCTTTATGACCATCAACTAAGCACCTCGATACAGCAATGCCCCAGCTGGAGCAACCTGGAGCTAGAACCTTCAATTCTACGATCCGAAATAGTAGCAGCCATGGCCGCTTTGAAATACAGGAAAGCCCCTGGGCCCGATCAAATAACTGCCGAGGTCTTAAAAGCCTTGGGTGACAAAGCCATAGATCATATCCATCAGATCTGCAACTGCACTTGGCAAACTGGCAAATGGCCGAAAGATTGGACCGAATCGGTTATTCTGCCATTGCACAAAAAAGGCTCTACTAGGATTTGTGACAATTACAGGACCTTGGCTCTCACCTCTCACAGCAGTAAAATTCTCCTGCATATTATAAATAACCGCATAAGACACTTCCTCGATTGGCAGATCCCGCAGGAGCAGGCTGGGTTCGTCAGGGGTAGAGGCACTCGAGAGCAAATCCTCAATATAAGACAAATAATTGAAAAGTCCTACGAATTTAACACCTCATTTGTAATGTGCTTCGTCGACTACAGCAAGGCCTTTGATTGCGTTGACTGGCAAAGCCTATGGAAGGTACTCTCCGAACTAGGGGTACCGGGACATCTGACTGCCCTGCTTCAGTCTTTATACTCTGACAACAAAGGCATGGTCAGGATAGACTCCACACTCTCTAAACCATTTTCATTCAAAAAAGGAGTCAGACAAGGTTGTATACTATCCCCCATTTTATTCAATATCTATGGGGAGTATATCATGCGACGAGTGTGTGAGGACTGGGAGGGTGGCGTTTCCATTGGCGGGACCAAGATCACAAACCTGCGGTATGCCGACGACACCACACTTTTCGCGTCTAATGAAGAGGAAATGTGCATCATGCTGGAGAGGTTGGAACGTACTAGCGGAGAAATGGGACTTCTCATAAACAGAGCCAAGACAAAAGTCATGATAGTCGATCGCAGTATGTCTCTCACTATGACCGGCAGTTTAAACCTAGAACTCGTAGAGGATTTTACTTATCTAGGCTCCGTCATAACAAATAATGGGTCCTGCGAGAAGGATATCAGAAGACGGATTGGTATGGCGAAAAGTGCTATGACCCAGCTGGACCGTATATGGACCGACAGGAACATCTCGAGGAAGACGAAGAAGCAGTTCGTTACCACCCTCGTTTTTTCCATCTTTCTTTACGGCGCGGAGACTTGGACCCTCAAAAAAGCTGACCGACAACGCGTTGATGCATTTGAAATGTGGTGCTGGAGAAAAATGCTTGGAATTCATTGGACAGAACACCGTACCAATGAATCTATTCTAGTCGAGCTTAAGCTACCGATGAGACTCAGCACAACATGCTTACGGAGGAGTTTTGAGTTCTTTGGCCACATTGCCAGAAATAGAGGTGATAACTTGGAAAAGCTGCTGATGACGGGCAAGGTGGACGGGAAGAGACCCAGAGGCAGAAGCCCCTTGCGCTGGTCTGACCAGATCCGCTCTGCTTTGAACACCTCGGTCTACGATGCCATCCATGCTGCCGAAGATAGAGTGAGCTGGCGCAAAATAGTCCGGGAAAAAGTTATCCTAAAAAGCCACGACCCTCAGCATTGAGGATAAACGACGCAAGGAGGAGGAATACAACATATTTTCTTTTTATGCATATTTCATATTTCGTTTAAATGTAGTGATCGTTATTATTACATTTAAACGATTATTTAATATAGAAGAGCGATGTTTTATGAAACGTTTACACTAAAGCTACTGCCACAGCTGCGTTAGCGTCAATGGCAATGGCCAACTACGCGTTAAAAAAGCGCGTTGGCCTTTAGGAATTTAACGCGTTAAAACGTTGGCTACATCTAATACAAATTAACGCGCTAATTGGCGCTGGTTCGGCGTTACACAGAAACCGGTATGTTCCTAGGCGATTTGGAAAAATTATTAATATTGTGGACTGTATAGGGAAGGGTTCTGATCGCCTAGAATAGGAGAGGGAGTGGAATTGGAAGTATTGTAGGAGGCGGAAGGATGAGGGCACACCTACCTTGCAAATCAGTCCTCTTCATCACAAATAGCAGCCTCCTGGTGTCTTCGAGAATCCTGCACCAAATCACTCCACCACACTCGCGCGTAGTTTAGTTCACGTTATTTATCCCGGGAGCGGTAAAAAATATAGTGGTGCGGTACATGTGTTCGTCGCGACACGGATTTTTCTAGACTGTCTCGCACGTCGATGAACGCGGCGACGAATCAGCGAAAGGCGTGCCCCTTGTAGGGAATGGGATAGACTGGGACGGAAACAAAAGGCATCGCTCGCATTGGACAAGCAAGCGAAGAACGATTGACGTCGATGTAATTAGTTATCGATAGGAAGGTAGATAGCGCTACCATATCCCCCCGGCCCTAAAGGGTTGCCTTTAAAAAAAATAGGATTGAACTTAGCTATGTTGGGTGTAATACCGTATAACCCATCAATAGGGTTAGACAGCGATATGATAATAAAATTAATCTAAATTAACTTTAGCGAAAATTACAAACGCAATAATAGCAAAACTACAAACTAAATACTTAACTAAGAGGTAGATCCAACTTCAGGCTAGATCTCACTGAGTTGGAAGCGGACAGAGACGTACAAGAGGGCGCACGTAGCTCCCCTTCGCGGTTTTACGGTAACAACGCGGGTTGTACCGTCCTTGGAAGTATGCAGTTTCTCTACGATGGCTAACGGCCATGAAAGCGGCGGAGCATTACCATGTATTATGACGACCAACGTACCCTCCTGTATAGGGGATGCAGGACTATTCCACTTGGATCTAGCCTGAAGCTGGTGTAGACATTCCGCACGCCAGCGCCGCTAGAACGACTGCACGAGTTTATTCAGCAGAGTATGTCTCTGGAGCAAGCTTGAAGCGTCCGCTTCAGGAGCCGGAAATGACGATAATGGCACTATGTTCAGAAAATGTGCATGGGCGCGAGTTGATCAGCGCCTCGACTTGTGCAAGGACAGTTAAAAGCTCTTCGTAAGAGAAGATCTGTTGACCTATAACTTTGAAGAGATGCGTTTTAAATACTTTGACCATGTTTTCCCAACGTCCACCGAAATGTGGTGATGCTGGTGGAATAAACTTCCAGTCAATATGATTTATGGAAAGTTCTTCCTGAAGACGAGTACGATATTCTTTCCTGAGAAACTTATAGAGGTCGCGTAAAAAAGAGCTTGCGCCCACGAAACAAGTGCCGTTATCCGTTTACAAACACTGTATAGGGCCGCGCCGTGAGAGAAATCGTTTAAGGGCTGCAAGGAATGACACCGTGCTTAAATCTGTCGCAACTTCAATATGCGTAGCTCGCGTCGTTAAGCATGTAAAAATACATAGCCCAGCTTTACAGCTTTTAACACCTCGACCACGCACTGGCGTATACTGCAGCGGTCCTGCGTAATCACAACCGGTATATGTTAACGCTTTATCAACTTGATTGACGCGTTGGCTAGGAAGATCTGCCATGAGAGGGAAAGTCGGACACGGACGAAATTTGAAACAGACGTTACATTTATGTATTCTGTGACGAATTATTCGTCGAGCGGCTAAAATCCAATACTTATGCCTAAGTAAGGACATAAGCAACTCTGGACCAGCATGGAGATGCTTCTTGTGATAAAAATCAACAAGAAGGTCGACAACATAATCATGACGCGGTAGAATGCAAGGATGTTTGTAGTTATAAGGTTCATCCGAATTTGACAGACGACCACCAACGCGTATGACGCCGTGCTCATCGAGAAACGGCTTGAGCCTTAGAATAGCGGGAGAACAAGGTACATTATTTTTCAAATTTTGAATGTCGTTACTAAAATGAACAGCCTGTACAGCTCGTAGTAACTTATATTCTGCAAATTCAAGGTCAGGACTTGAAACAAAAGTCCCATTAGGTAGGTGCCTAAGAAACCTACAGACATAAGCGATGGCGCGGAGTAACTTAGACCACGATGACATGCGTAGTGCGAGTGCACAGATCGGAGACTCCGCAACCTAAGCAATCACGGGATAAGAAACAGACTTCCATTCGGGTACATCTTCGTCTTCTGAACTGTGGTCAAAGGGTTGCATGGGCCACTCTGACGGATCATGGGAAATCCAAGAAGGTCCACAATGCCACAATGGATGATGCAGAGGATTAAGTGGAGTAACACCACGAGACAGGCAATCAGCGGGGTTCTTAATACCCGCGACGTGATTGAAACAAGCAGCGGGAACAAGTTCAATCAATTTACTAACGCGGTTGGCGACAAAAGTCTCGCAGCGGTGAGGAGATGAATAAATCCAAGCGAGCACTATTTTGGAGTCAGAAAATGCGTATATTTTATTAATAGGGTAGTGGGGCAAAACTGTGTCTTGAACCTTGCGGAGCAACTGAGACAGCAGAAGGGCCGCGCACAACTCCAGTCTCGCAACCGAGATGGTTTTAACAGGCGAGACCTTAGACTTGGCACAAACTAACTGCACCGAGTAGTTAGAACCAATGCGGACTTGCAGATATACGACTCCGCCGTAAGCACGATCGCTGGCGTCAGCGAAACCTATTAAGTTGATGGTACATCCATCTACCAACCCAAGATGACGCGGAATAGTAATTTGATTGAGCGCGGTAAGCTCAATACAAAACTGGCCCCAAGCGGCGACAATATGGTTAGGGGGTTTTTAATCCCACTCACACTTTGATAGCCAAAGCTCTTTGATCAAGAGCTTGGCGTATAAAATTGTGGGAACCACAAATCCCATTATGTCCCATAGTCGAGCCACTGTGGACAGCATAGTGCGTTTGGTGCACTTATCATCTGGCGGCGAGACGTCAAACCGAAAACTATCGCAGGATTTGTCGGGGCAGACTTCTCAAACTCAATGTCTGGAGAAGCTTTATGAGAATCTGGTATGCGTGCGAGAACCTCCTTAGAGTTAATTGTCCATTTGACAAGATCAAACTGGCCTCGCTTGAAAAGCTGAATAAGCTCTTCACAAAGCGAAATTGCTAGCGGAGCGGATATGACACTACAGGCAATGTCATCCATATACAAAGCGGAAGTAGCAACAGCTGCTGCGGCGGGAAAGTGATCGCCTTCATCAGCGATCAACTGGCGAACAACTCGTAACGCGTGATATGGGCTAGACTTGAGTCCAAATCAAACACGATTTAACTGATACACAGATAAAGGTTCCTTATTGTTAAAACGATAAAAAATCCGTTGAAATCTACGGTCAGATTCGCAAACGCCGATATTGAGCAACATTTGGCGGCAATCAGCTGACAGAGCGATTTGGAAAAGACGAAACTTTATTATAATGTTAAATAAATCACCCTGTAGATTAGGGCCGGCATGCAAAATGTCATGAATCGACTGACCCGATGTAGTCTTACAACTAGCATCTAAAACCACACGAAGTTTAGTAGAGGTTTTATCTTCGCGAACTACGCCGTGATGCGGGATATAATATGAGGGAAAAGAGTTGCCTTCGTTGTTTACAACTACACTCAAAAAACCTTTATCTATGTAGTCACGAATGACGTCATTATAGGCGCTGCGTAACTTAAGTGATGCATCAAGTTTACGTTCTAAACAATGGAAACGTCTAAGCGCAGCAGCGTACGAGTCGCCTAACGAATAAGGGTCACCATAGAATGGCAACGCCACAACGTATCTGCCACTGTCGTCTCGAACAATGGTAGCGCGGAAATGTTCTTCACACTCGAGATCCTTACGGCTCATCGAGGGCGATGCGGTAACCTCTTCAAGCTCCCAAAATCGCTTGAGAAGAGAATCAATATTATTTCCTTGAAGAACAGAACAACAGCAAGACGTAATGTATTGAGAAGTATGTAACGTAGGTACGGTACCCATAATCACATACCCAAATACCGTCTCAATAGCGGGCGGTAAGTTATATTGCTCATTACGTACAACTTTAGTTAGTAGCAAGTGCGGGAATATTGCAGCTCCGATCAAAACGTCAATGTCTGCCGGATTCGCAAACTCCGAGTCTGCCAGCGGCAATGACTCGAGGTGTGTGAGTAGCGATACGTCCACATTAGCGTTTGGCAATGTGTCCGTAATACGCTCCACGATAAGCGAAAAAATGTTAAAATTAATATCCCCATCAAAACGCGAATGTATCTTAATATCTACGGAACCCTTGCAATGTTTTTCTGACCCGCCGATCCCTTTGACTACTAAGTCAGTATTTTTAAAGTTATTCCACAATCCGAGGCGTTTGAAACAATCCGAAGTTATGAAATTGCTCTCAGATGCGTTATCTAGCACACAACGTACCATGTGCGGCGATCCATTAACATCATAAACGATAACTTGCGCTGTCGCTAACAGTACCGTCTTGGACGCCATACACTGCGGCTTGGCCCCACGCTGATAATTATAGATGCGCGAGGGCCGACCGCGCGTGCGCGTTGCCCGCGCGATGGATGTCGTACACAACGTTATTTCATTCTGAGTCGTGGAAGGCGCAGTTATCGTGGCCTGCACTTGCGACGTAAGTGTGTCAAGGTTAGCGGCTTGGCTTGACAACGGACTACCTTTATCGAAGTGCAACAATGAGTGGTGTCGCTGATTACATGAATGACATCTCGTCTTACTAGAACAATCACTCGTTTTATGCTTTATACTTAAGCAATTAATGCATGCTTTGTTATCTTTCACGCACTTGAAACGAGCAGTCGGATTTAAACCATTAAAGGGAGGACACTTGTAGAAATGGTCGTGCACATTATTACTGCACAGACATTTCTGTGAATTATTATTATTAGATTCCGAGCATGTTACGTAAGATTGCGGATTAGGGACCGAGTTATTATTACTATTTCGCGCTTTATTCGACCTTTGTTTGCTATTGTTATTATTAGACGGGCTAGATGAACTAGACTGCGTATTATGAAATATTCGACACTGATCTTTGATGAAAGAAATAAAACTATCTAGTGTAGGTATTTTATTATTGCGTTCCGTCATCTCGAATGCGCGAATTGTTTCAGTGTCAAACTTCTTTAAAGCGAGTTGAATAAACATAAAGTCGGAAAGATCTTCTAATTTTAAGTTTCTAAGAGAATTAACCGCGGTAACAAAGTTGTCTATAAACAGCTGGAAATTTGAGACAGAGGCGGCACCGGACAGTTTAAGATTTAAAGCTTGATCAAAGTAGGTAGACGCTAGGACGCGAGTATCTTGATATCTATTAAGTAGTGACTGAAATATGACCTGATAATTCTCAGCACTCGGTGTGACACCTGCAAATACGGACTGGGCCTTCGGTGACAGTTTACCTATTAAATAGTACAACCTGTCAGCATCTATCAGAGAACCATTATCGTGCACTTTGGACTTAAAACTCGCATAGAATAACGGCTAATTTCGTATATCTCCGTCAAACGACATAATCTCGATTGGCGGTAATCTCGGCGTGCGAGCCGCTGAAACGGGCTGTGCCGAATATTTACCCTCCAATTGTGATTGTATACGCTTAATGATACAATAAAGATCTTCGAATGAGGTGTACGCCTGATAATTCGGCTTTTCATCAGGATTAGTAGAAAGCAATCTTGCGTTATGAGCGTCTAACAACTTATGAAAATCTGTTCGAATACTATCTACTGTCATACAATAACTAAGGAATGATTTCCTATTACTATCGGAAGAAGCGGCGCTCGTAAATGTTTTGAATACCCTCAAATAAAATATAACGTTTTGCTTCTAAGATTGTCAGCTCTCTGTCTTCCGACACGCGTGACTTCTTTTGTTGTGCCATGCTTACGTAAGTATAAGCTAATGAGACCGAATCAAAATAAGAATACCTAAAGTACCTATTATTTTACCTAAGTAGGCAACACTTTAAGGCGGTGGAATTAAAAGGTGCTTGAAATATGAGATTTACAAGACAACTATGATAGTTCCAGAAATAATAATTGGGTAAGTAGGTAGCTACATTTTTTTTTTCTGCCGAACAAATTGACTCCATGCTGCCTGATGTTAAGCAGTCAGTGAAGTCCCACAGTGATGGACATCATCCCAGCAGTCAGCATGGCATTATGGCATGATGGCCCTCACCTTGACGGCCTTAAGTAAAGCTTTTTCACGCCCCGCTTAAAGGACCCGGGATCATAGGTGGAGGGAAACACGTGGACTGGTAAAGAGTTCCACATCTTAATGGTACGGCAGAGATAAGAGGCGCCGAACCGTTTGGTGCGTGGCGGTATCTGTTCTACCGTGTAATAGTGGCACCTCAACCCAGCACGTGTCGTTCGGGATAGGAAAGGAGAGGGTGGGATTAGTTGAAAGAGCTCTTCGGAGCACTCACCGTGATAGATGCGATAGAAGACAGCCATTGAGGCCACGTCTCTGCGTAATTGCAGTGACTCAAGAGTCTTAGTGGCCTCTGGATCCCCGATGATACGGACAGCACGCCGCTGCAACCTATCGAGGGCGTCCAATAAGTACTGAGCGGACCCATTCCAAAGATGAGAGAAGTATTCCACGCAGGAGCGAACCTGGGTCTTGTATAACAGACACAACATAAAAGTATATTACCTACTGATGCGTGTGGAAATAACCATGTGACGGTTATGTAAATGGAGTAAGAGTGAAGCTAGGTGCTATAACTGCCTAGGTATAGAGATATAACGAGAGAGAAAAAATGGTTCGGCGTTCCACCGAAACCGGTATGTTCGTAGGCGATTTGGAAAAATTATTAATATTGTGGACTGTATAGGGAAGAGTTCTGATCGCCTAGGATAGGAGAGAGAGTGGAATTGGAGGTATGTAGGAGGCGAAAGTATGAAGGCACACCTACCTTGCAAATCAGTCCTCTTCTTCACAAATGGCAGCCTCCTGGTGTCTTCGGGAATCCTGAAGCTGCACCAAACCACTCCACCACACTCGCGCGTTGTTTAGTTCTCGTTATATATCCCGGGAGCGGTAAAAATATAGCGGTGCGGTACATGTGTTCGTCGCGACACGGATTATTTTAGACTGTCTCGCGCATCGATGAACGCGGCGACGAATCAGCGAAAGGTCCTTGTAGGGAATGGGATAGACAGGGACGGAAACAAAAGGCATCGCTCGCATTGGACAAACAAGCGAAGAACGATTGACGTCGATGTAATTAGTTATCGATAGGAAGGTAGATGGCGCTACCAGGCGCGTTAAGACGCTGGTGTAGCAGGAGCATTATAAACATCGCATACAGTGGTGAGTGATGTTTTGAAATCTTAGAAAAACGAAAGGACATCATTAACGTTATGTATACTGCAAAAATTATACTCTGTATATTACTTTCCGCAGAGACAGATAAACATAATTATTGAATTTAACCCTACTGCGATGATACTACGAGGACAAATACAGTATTTGGTTGCAGTAATTATATTCGCCTACTGATATGAATTTGTTTTTTAAGCTTCTCTTCTTAAGGAAATAACAAAAACAAGGAAACAAATAATTCATATTCAATTCCTGGCTACTAACAGATAATAATCGTATTTTCTTGTCTCCCCTATATCTAAGGGTGCACATATATACAAATACATGCTTAAGAACCAGCATGTGACTAAAACGGCTCACAGATAAGAAATGCAAATCCTCTTACAAATACGTAGGGGTGTTATCTACGCACAATTTGAGGGGCGCCTAATGCAATAACACCGCGGAAGGGGCAATCGTATAGAACTGTGTGTTCAATTGTTTCTAATTATGAGACAATTGAATATGGTATGTGTTGGGTTAGTAGTGTGAGGCATAGTTGTGCTAGTGTGTATACAGATGCAAGGTGGATTTCGCTGAAACTGGGATGGTTCTGATAGTTTTTGTCAAGAGAACATGATATTGCTTTAACAAACATGTACCACTATTAAAAATAAAATACGTATGTACAAACATTTCTAAAATGCTTACAAAAGAACTATGAAATATATCCATGACATACAACTCAAGCATTGTTTAACCAAATGACAATACCTCAAATTTTGTATGAAGACATTTTTAGTAGGTACTATCAGTGAGTTTAAGAGCTGGACGGCAAAGGAGTCACTCTTCTACATGAAACTTTAACAAAAGCCTACGTGAAGTTTTAATATCGTACAGCTCGACACATTCCTTAAAATACCTTTTTATGAAGTAGCAACTTTTGAACATGTCACGTTTCAGAGTTGCACAAACAGTCATCCACATAGCGAAACTGATTAAAATTCTCCTCATACGAATTCGAATATAACATACGTATAGCTATACTTTATTATGTCTGTTAGTGTTTCGGACAGCCATTGAATGTTGATGACGTTTGCCAAAGGCTCTATATAATTGGGTTACTGTTGTAGCCTGCAGTCAGATTAATTTTACGGAAACCCCTTATCAAATCACATCTCGGATTTGTTATTTGATATATAAGTCGATATGAGATGGCAGGTGGATAGATAACAGTTTGAGATAGGATTCAGTGGTTTGATTATTGTTGGAACTATTATAATGGATAATGGCTTATAATGATTGGACTGTGATGTTGTACATGTGTATATTCACATCTGTTTATGCTTAGCGCGGAAGACAAACGTAACAACCAGAAACGATTAATAGCTTTACACGGCCTGAGTGGCGCTCCTCACATGCGGACCACAGCCCCACTTTTATAACTGTTACACTAATAAGAACCTAAATAACCCAAATAAGAATAACTGACATCAATACAACAGAAGCAGCTGAATCAAAACTGTTAAGTTTCCCGTATGAACAACTTAGCCGTACAAAACAAAAATAAAACGAAGCCAGAGCAAAGAGCCCAGTACATTAGTGGACAAAGTTTTAACTCGCTCAACACTCTAATTCGTCCACTTAATGTCACTAATTGTTTGATCGCCATCACAGTGGTGTCCATCAGCCGACAATTGATTCACTGCTGACCCAGTTGCCGATAGTTCCGTAAATATTTATTTAGTTTGTATTATTTATTTTTGTTTAGTTTGGCTTTATGTTTCAAATGAGCTTTTGGGCTTCTTATGTAAAAGGCGTATTTATGTGAGTGTGTGTTTTTTATGTAATAGGCAGGTACCGAGCAGACGCATCGCCTGATGGTAAGCTTACCGCCGGCCATGGACACAAGCAACAACAAAGGAGTCACAAGTATGTTGCCACCTTCGAGTTGGGAAAAGGGACAGGAGGAGGGATGAGGGAGAAGGAATAGGGTATGGAGCCTCCGACACTCTCACTCACCGAACGAAACACAACAGTTTAGGCACTGATAATTTACGTCGATTTGCTGTGAGCAGTAATACTTTCCCAGTCTAGCCTTTTCAACTTATGCCGAAGTCAGAATGGCTCTACTACCTATAAAATAACTACATTCTATAGGAGATTATGATATAAAATTACATAAAAGATTATGTCTAAATTGCCTAAGCTCTGCGTCTACTTAATCACTAAAACTCGTTTTTCGTGAAATACAGTTCATAATCACACATTAACTTTACAACTGCTAAGCGACCATTGCATTAGGCCATAAACTGAGACTTCAAAATGAGGCTGTGTTTACAGTATAATTATACTAAAACGAAATGCAATCTGCAGTAATCTACACAGAAGTGCTTGAATCGATTTTAAGGCTGATACAATTTGGCAAAGTGCGCCTTAAATGTCGTGCTATTTTTTACGCCAAGCTGGCATTGTAAACTGTCTGTGTTTGTTTAAATAGTAACGCATTTACACTGAAAACTAAGTTAACTTCTTTTAATACTATACTATTTTAATAACAAAAATACCAAATGATTTTCTTCTTCATTTTCACGCGAAAAAGGCGGATCATCGGCGTCGACTTTATAGTAGAAAATTTTAATGTGGTAATTTTTTTTATCTTTCTAATGTCATGGCGATTGGATTTTAAGTCATAATAATAAGAACTTCTCCTAAAAACCGAAGCAGCGAAATGCATTTACCCCTTTGTTACCATACGGCAATAAACTTCACTATAAAAGCTTTAAACCTAAACATACACTTAACCTAGATTCTTGAACAAACGTCTTGTAACCATGTATCTCATTACAAAGTAAATACAAACAATGATTTTAAACCGTAACTCAAAAGAACAGGTGGTCTCGCTACCATAAATAAACATCAGTCTTAAAACTCTTTATTCGCCGCAATGGCAGACATACTTTTATTTCTGAGGAAATCATAAACAAGGCTGTGCCATTCCTGCCCACAAATCAACAACGGCTTACGTTACTTTAAACAAACTTTATTATATTTTACTCCTTTCAAAATCAAATTTCAACCCTACCACTTTCGACATAAGAACCATTGTTAGCAACTTTAGTTGTAGGCCAGGGTTGTTTTAAAAATAATAATAATAATAATATTCTACCACATTCACGCAACACCATCTAGTCCCAAACTAAGCAGAGCTTGTACTATGGGTACTAGATAATGGATAAACATACTTATATACTTTTTTTTTTGTAAATACATACATATTATACATAGAAACACCCAGACCAAGACAAACATCCATGGTCATGCACACAAATGTTTGACTTGTGCGGGAATCGAACCCGTTTTGTTTCCTCTTTCCCGTCTTACCTGCGTATGTCTGTCATATAGTTGTTTATTGACTATTGTTTTCATGTTTAGTTCATGTGATATTAAATTAAATGTTCTACAGAATGCGTTAAATATACTGTGAATGCTAATGGAAGTGGTCGTATTTATTCAGCATGGACTATGAATGGGCTACAAATCTCACGCTTTCAACTTAGAGTATACTGTGATATTAAGTAGGTTTATTGTAAGAGATTTTAGCTTCTAATTTTATTTTGCTTCGTAATTTTGATCACCGGTTGGCGCAACGGGAGTGTAAGCGACTGCTATGCCGAAGGTCGCGGGTTCGATTCCCGCTCAAGTCAAACATTTGTGTGCATGAACATGGTTGTTTGTCTTAGTCTGGGTGTTTCTATGTATAATATTTATGTATTTACAAAAGACATAAGTATATATGTTTGATTGTCCTTTATATAGTACCCATAACACAAGCTCTGCTTAGCTTGGGACTAGATGGTGATGTGTGTATGTGGTAGAATGGTAGAATATTAATCTGAAAGTTATAGTTTAACATAGCAATAAATGTTTATTGAAGAGACTCCATTATATAACCAAGAGTTGCAAATTTTATTGTACCCACAGCGATAACTAAAGTGGAATAAGCTATCAAATAATGTTCCGGTTTGGATCGTGTTTATAGCTACAGGACAAACTACTACAGAGGAAAAGGACAATGGGCATTATTGTAGGAGCTGTGTCCCAACCCTTGTAACAAGTTGCGACTAGTATAAACATGTTCAATTAAGCTTTTTTATGATCAATATGCTAAGTTTTTACTGTAATTGCGTGCAGGTCAAAAGTAACTGGGCTTCAAGTGAAATAAAGGTTTTTGTTTTAAATAATGCTTTAATCTTACTTTATTACACTTTGCGTTACATGTAAACGTAATTATTACATTTATAATAATTGTACAGTAATCACAGGCAGTAGTAGTTATTTTTTTGCCGTTATTAACAACTGCACAGTTGAAAATATGTAAATAACGAAGGAAATAATACAATTCTGATAATTGTATTATTTCCTTTGTTATTTATATATTTTCAAATACATAAATAATAATGGAATATAACCCTTACGTTAGAGTACAGCTTAAACATATGCAAATCGTTTACAGGTACTTTTAATAGTGATTATTATCTATGATCACTTCATATAAATATGTCGCGGGTAACAATATGCTTGGCTGGTGTCTAGCCCAGCCAAGGTACCAAATGATACTCATTATGTGAGCACAAGTACCTACTGATCTTTTTCCCGTTAAACATGAGCAATAGTAATGGGCAATTGCATTTCTCACTGTTTCTGCTGTATTTTTTATAAAAATATACGAGTAATAAATTCTACCCGATACATGCCGCGATTTTATGCGCCCCCTCAACAGAATACCTTCTGAAGTATTTATGTTGTATCGTACTAGGTTAGGAATAGCTCCTATGCATATTTCAATTGTGTAAATAATAAAAAATAATAATTGTAATTGTGTTTATATATTTTAATTATTTAATTATTATTAATTAATATTATTAATCAATGTTAATTATTTTTATTATTAATTATTATTATTTTTTTGTTAATTGCATTTGCGGGCACTGGCAATCATCTCTTTCTAACGTATAGCGCTGTCTCATAAAATATCGTTCGCTGCTCCTGCGCTTACAATATGTCAGCGTGTGACGCGCGGTGGGCGGGGGGTGTTGGGATAGAGTAGGCGCACAGTCGCCCGTGTGGTTTTCCACTTGATTTTTAAAATAGTTTCAGCCCTTTCGTCACTAAAATACTAATTGATTAAGTTTTATTTAATATTTTATTAAATAAATGAAACCACTATAACAGATTCCCTGCACAAGATACAAAGTTACGCCCATACAAAAAAACATAACACTAATTGAGATCTTTCATATGATATAGGTAGGAAAATGTTACAACACTTGGGACGAAACCGCCCATTCTCCTTTAAAGACGTAAAGTAAATGCTTGTGAATTAAGCTATTATAAAGGTATAACAGCAATTGGTATAATTAATGTCAAATTATAACAGAGCCTACTTCTTCTTAGTCCTTTGTGTCCTTCTAATAAATCTTTATAGACAGTGCGAAACTGTTTGTAATACCAGAAGTCTACGTCAATAGGCATGTACAGTTAAGACATCGTCGCTTCCAGTGCTACTACACACACATTGACTCAAAACAGTTTCTAGTGTGCTTCGACTCTATGAGCGAACCAAAGGATTTTTTTTCAAACTGGTCCAGCGCCGACTTGTTTGCTTGTACATTCAAGCCCAATGATTATAGCAAACAAATAAGATCACTTGTCACTTCTTAAAACTTCGGGAAACCAAGTTTTGTATAATATGATTATCACAATAAACTTTTTTAAACTTTCACAATTTGCTTACATTTGTAAGTTTTCTCTGATATTTCGACCGCAACAGATCGGCCGTTGTCGAAAATTGCCAACATATGTCACAGTTTCAGCAAAACATAACCAATTACCAAGCAAAACTTATACAAAGCGGCTCCTAATATTCATTAATAAAACGTACAATGCATTTCACATGTCAGATGAGCCAGAACAATTCGATAAACTGACGAGCTTACTCAGTCAACTCCATAAATGGGTCACCAGTGAATTTATTATGAGCCAATCATAATTATTCAACATTCAGTTTACAATAAATGATACGTTATATTCTTTAACTGATTGGTTTAAATGAGAATCCGTTGCGATGCAATACAATATCTGGGACATATGATTACATGTATTGTAATCTCTATTATACCGTAACGCAGTAAATATTAAAAGTGAAAGGGCGTGGGCAGATTATTTAACTTGTTATATTATTATATAGCCTAGACTGCCTCCATGGTCCAGTGGAAAGCGTTTACGTCTGCTAATCGGGTCTAGGGTTGGATTCCCAGGTCGGACAAAGGGTTACTGAGTTTTGTCGCATTCTCAGTAGCAGCACGTAGTCTGGCAATGTGCCGGTAACGGCAATAGGGTCGCCCCCTATTACGTGGCATCTAAAAGTAAAAGCGTGGGGAAATGTGGGTGTAATATTACACCTCTGCCTATCTCTTTGGCGATACAGGCGTGAGTCTATAATCAAACATCGTGCTACTGTATCTCGTGGGAAAGGCCGCAACAAGTACCTATGTTAAGCACTAAGCAAAAAATAAGGAATCATCGCACAACAGATCGCACACAATAGAAAATTGTTTCTATCAATAATATGGAATCACGTTGGTTTTTATTTATACAATGCTCGCGATAGCCAATGTAACTTTGCATCATTCCTAATTACTAACTAACGGCTCTCATAATACAGCGATCGAAAATGCCAAAGGTTGCGGCACGAATTTTGAACGCTAAATTAATGAGGTTACTACTTATAGCCGAGTATTCAATCACCCCGTATTAACGTCATAGGAATTTGAGCAAAACATTTTACTAACATGGACCGCTGGCCACCGGACGTAACATGTCAGATCATGTCAACAGTATATTAAGGGACCACAGCCCCTTACGTTTCTCGTCAAAAGAGCCTTTTTGATGTGTCACCATCGCGGACACATGTGCTCCGAAAGATGGTAACGAAACAACATCTGGGTGTAGCACGTCAAAATGTAGTTTTTGATAATATTAAAATATTGGCGATACTAAGATTCTAACTAGCGACGTCGAAAGTTGTATGGAAAGCTGTCAAAAGTATCGTACCCAGACAACTTCCAAATTCGCTCGCTAGAGGCGCGCGGGTAATCTTTGCATCGCTAATAGTATCATGACCTGTGTCAGCTTAAGACTGATTGTAAGTGCGCAATGGCAAAACTAAAAAGTGTTAATGATTTTACTGATAGGGAATGCAATTGTATGCTGTCTTCGTGATATCTGCATTACAAACAATGAACAATAATAAAATCCATGAAGCACATACCATTTTCAATATTATCGCGATTTGTATGCTAGAATTAAAGAAATTCGGTTCAGCTGTTTTGGCGTGAAAACGATACATCCAATACGTACAAATAGATACATTTTTTATATTTGTAAATATTAGATTTATTTACATTAGTTTGATGCCAGTTTCATTGGAATTTGACATTTTACCAATTACTAATTATTGACATAAATATTTTAACTTGGCAATATCGATTTTAAACTTTCACGATTTGTATACATCATACAATATTATTTAGCGGGTCTTAATCACGATAATTTACTTATTCAAGTCCCTCCGCGACCACGACCGTTGCAAGCCGGTAAAAACGTTGGCAATATTGTCATATTATCCTTCTCTTCCTTTTACTTTCAGCACAATTTTACTAGCAGCACATAGTACAATAACAAGACGTCCCGAAATCCGTCAAAAATAGCGCATTAGCTTACAAAGGTGTCAGTGTTTTTCACTTTTACATAGCGCACATAAATCTTGTTAGGTTGACAGGCTTCCAGGTGCAACCCTCGGCTGAATACAAATGATAATGAACACGATGCCCCAACGGGTTTGTTTACGCAGTATGTATAGATTTCGCTACTTGGAAATATATTTTTATCTCATAAATTAGCTTATAATAGTTGTCATTAGTATAGAGGCAAAAACAGTGTATGAGCGATGAGATATAGAGGCTACATAACTTATTATAATTCAATGTCACATTTACTTTACAGGAACCGTAGTCACGGGGTTGTAAGGGGTATGGAAATAACATCTTTGCCATCCTAAATATCAACCTCACCTGCTCGAGGTACACCCTGCTGACCAACGGACGAGGCTCTGGCGACCGGAGTTCTGGCGGGATAACCAGACAACCGCTATGTACAGGAGGAAATTTCTGTACCCGGCACCATCAGCTATCCTGGGGTTTCCCTACCTCAAAGGGGTAGGTTTTTGTACGTCAGATAGCAATCGGTACTAAATTAATAAACCCAAACAATTCGCCTAATTTATAAGAACGAAAATGGACAGGTTACATAACACTTTAAGGATAACGGAAAGGGTGTCGCCGTGAAACAACGCGCAGACATATCGCCCTACATCTGCGAACAGTGTGCAAGGGCTACCGAGTCAGGGACGGTCTCGGCTAACGATGTTAGTCCCAAATTGTAACCTAAAAGTCCGCTTTGCTACTTTGAATGTTGGGACATTAACTGGGAAGACTAAAGAACTTGCTTCACTCTTCAAACGTAGAAAGGTAGATTTTGCATGTTTTTAAGAAATAAGATGGACTGGTGCAAAAGCCCGTAACATCGGAGAGGGTTATAAACTTATGTATGAAGGAGCTAAGCATGGGAGAAACGGTGTAGCAATCGCTGTCAGTGCCGAACATCTCGATAACATCTTAGAGGTAAATCGAATTGACGATAGGCTGATGTCTCTAGAAGCTCTTGTTGAAGGAGAAGTCTTACATATAATTTCAGCATTATGCTCCCCAGGCAGGTTGTAGCAGAGCTATAAAAGACGCATTTTGGACAACTCTGGAAGACTATCTACAACAAATACCCTCGAAAGAGACGATACTGTTGGGAGGGGACTTAAATGGTCACATAGGGTATGAAAACAATACTTTTAAAGGAGTGCACGGAGGTCACGGAAGGAGGGAAAGTTATTCTAACTACAGCTGAAGCATTCGATCTTGCTATAACAAATTCTTTCTTTGCCAAAAAGCCAGAACACATAATTACATACAAAAACGGACGAACATCATCGCAGATAGACTATTTGTTAGTAAATCGAGCTTATATTGGCCGGGTAACAAATTGCAAGGGCATTCCAGGATGAATGTGCTGCTACTCAACATCGTATCGTTGTAATGGATATGCTTTTTAAGAAAACATCTAAAACGAAAACATCTCAGACGCCAGAAACCAAATAGTGGAAGCTAAAAGGATACAACATTCACGAATTCTGCAACCACCTTCACAACTTAAAAGTTGATACTGATTTGGACGTTGACACTGTATGGAATTATCTAAGCAAATCCATTCTAAAAGCCGCTTATATTACTCTTGGTCGTACAAAGGGTGGTAGAATAAATTACAGAGAGTCTTGGTGGTGGACAGAAGCAGTGAAAAATGCAATTCAAAGAAAGAAAGATGCCTTTTAGACCTGGCAGTCTACCCAAACTTATGAAGACCAGGAAGAATATAAAAGAGTTAAGAAGGGGACCAAAAAAATTATAGCAGTGGAACGCGCAAAATCCCAAAAAACTATGTACCAGCAATTAGAGACCAAAGAAGGTCAAAAATGTATTTATAAGCTCGCAAAGCAACGTTGTCAGAGCACAAAGGATCCCGCTAGATGTAAAACCGTTAAAGGCCCAAATGGTGAGCTGCTGTACAAATATAAAGATGTCCTATCAGCCTGGCATCAGTATTATCGACAGCTACTCAACCCTACTCAAGCTGCTTCACAGCTCGACAACACCGGTAGGAACATGGGACTTACACCTCCAATACATCCCAGTGAGGTCAAAATGGCGCTAAAAAAGATGGCCAACAACAAAGCCATGGGGTCTGACGGTATTCCAGTGGAAGCTTGGAAGTGCCTTCGCGAACAAGGAATCGTATTACTTACCGACTTCTTCAACAGTGTGTTGCTCTCCTCCAAAATGCCAGAGGCATGGAGATTGATCACCATAGTTCCAATTTATAAGGGGAAGGGCAGCAAATACGAATGTAATAACTATTGCGGAATCAAGCTGTTAAGCCATACTATAAAGAGAGTGATTCACAGTCACTTAAGATCAGAATGTTCGCTGTCCAAAAATCACTATGGCTTTGTACCGGGCTTATCCACTACCGATCCTATGTTTGCTCCAAACACGATCGCTGAAGATTACCGAGCAAAACTTCGACCATTGTATGTCGCATTCTTGGACATGGAAAAGGCATTTGATCGTGTACCAAGAGATACGATTTGGTGGAGTCTTCGCATGAAAAACGTCCCCGAACATTATACTAATATCAAAGCCGAAATGTACAGAGGTGCGAGATCAATGATACGAACAGTAGTGGGTCAGACAATACCAATAGCGGTTGCAGAAGGTGTGCATCAAGGCTCAGTACTGAGTCCCTTCCTGTTTTGCCTGAAGATTTGTAGAGTTGCCCCAGTATATTATACCATACAATAATAGAGGATAGACATTTCCAAAATATGCAGTTCTGGTGACATTTATATTTGTAGTTTCTGACAGAACTGATAGTGCATAACAAGCGCTGGATATTTTTTTGTTTACGATTTCAATGTGTGCTTTCCAATTAAGATGTTGATCGATTACAACTCCTAAAAATTTTAAATCACTTATTTGTTAAATTTTTGTATTAGAAACAGATATATTTAATGGAGAGAGTTTACTTTTGTAATTCCTAAATTGTATAATTTTTGTTTTAGAGAGATTTACTTTCATGGACTCTAACCAATCAGTTACTGTTGTTAGTGTTTTATTTATTTCGTTTTGAAAGTTATCATTATTTCGATCATCATTGGAAATAAATATTGTTGCATCATCAGCATACATAACGCATAGGTGGTTGATTATGTTTGGAAGTTCATTAATGTATACGAGGAATAAAAGGTGACCCAATATGCTGCCTTGGGGCACACCAAGTATAACATTATCGAAATCTGATGTAACTGCTTCTACTGTTTTTGTATGCTCATTAAATACTTCAATAGTAGTTGCTTGCATTCTATTATTTAAGTAATTTCCTACCAACTTTAAAGCGACACCTCTTATTCCTATGCATTCCAATTTGTTTAATAAAATGTCATATTTCACACAGTCAAAAGCTTTTGACATATCTATAAAAAGCGCAACAGAAAGTATTTTATTATTAATTTTGTCCCAAATAGTATTAAATAATTTATATATTGCCAAAGTTGTGGTTTTTCTCTTCTGAAATCCAAATTGATTGATGTTAATGATATTATTATGTTCTAGAAATTTTGTGATTATATTGTATATGACATTCTCGAATAGTTTAGAAATAGTCGGCAATAAAGCAATGGGTCTATAGTTATTTATATCATCCCGCGTACCTTTTTTAAACATAACATGATCAGGAAATTCCCCTGTCTCTAACATTAAGTTAATAACGTGTACAAGCGGATCAGCAATAAAAGTTATACTATCTTTAATAATTTTTATAGGTATATTATCATAGCCGAAACTGGGTTTACTTTTAAGATTTTAACTATTTTTATTACTTCGTTTCTGTCTACAGGATACAGAAAGATGCTATTAAGGTTGTTAAATTGATTTATTGTTTTTTTCTGGTTAACTGTGATTATACTGCGGTTTTGATTAATATAGAAATGATTAAAAGTGTTTTGGTGATTTTATTATTTTATTTTTATGTGTAATATAGTCTATAGTAGACTTGAGGACATTTGTTGCTTGTGTTTGCTTTTTAATTAGTGCCCAAGTAGCTTCTGTTTTATTAGCACTTTGTGACATGAATTTTATATTAGACATTTTCTTTGACGCTTTTACCACACGTTTTAGGACCTTACAACATCGTACATAATTTGTTTTAATTTCTAGATTACCTTTTGATTCAAGACACATTTTTCTTTTATTTTTGCTGGATATTGTAATGCCCTTGGTTTTCCATGACTTTTTCCTTTTTCCAGTGGTATAGAAAGATTAAAAATTAAGTTAAACAAAATGAATGCATCATATGCGTTATTAACATCTGTATACTTATATGTATCTGTATACTTCATTGAAGCTTATTTGTGAGATGTATTTTACAAAAAATTCAATATAATAATTTATATTACGACGCATCTTGTACCAGTACTTTTCTCTATAACTTGTGCTACATGGAATTTTTATTACTTGACACGTGTGATCTGATATACCTAGGTCCCATATTTGAGCGTTGTACTTCTTGTGATTCGTGATAATATTATCAATGCATGTGGCCGAGTGTGACGTTATTCTAGTTGGTTGGCTAAATGTTAAATGCAAATTAAATGCTTTAAGTGTGTTTTTGAATATAATACTTTTACTATTGCATGTTAGGGTATCAATATTAAAGTCACCCAAGATAAATATTTTTTTGTTTACAGCTCTCAATCTGATGGTTAATTTGTATAATAATAGTTATAATTTTCAATAAACAAGCTTATATTACTATTAGGTGTTCTGTATAAACATACTATATACCAATTTGTCTCAGGAATTATAATACCACAACATTCAAAGTGGATTTCCACTGATAATTCAGATATCCAGTCAATCTTTTTAAATGTTATATTGTCTTTAACATAGACTGCTACACCACCACGAGATTTGTTTTTCCTGGAAAAGTATGTTGCCATTTTATAGTTTGGCAGTTGTAATATTTCAGTATGATTATCTTTATGAAATGTTTCACATAAGCATAGAACATCTACATATCTAGACTCTAACAATAATTCTATATCATATACTTTTGATCTAATACCCTGTATATTATTATGTAATATGGTAAATGTATTTTTAGTCTCGAAATAAACAATCCGTTTGAGTTTCTATTGATAATAAACTGGGTTTCAGAGCAAAATCTGTTTGTGTGCCAATTGATACAGTGTTATTTATTTCAGCAGTGTGCCACTTGGTGTATTGAATGTAATTGTTTTTATACTTTAAATGTAACATGTTTCTTAGTATAAATCTACATACAATCAGATAATATGATCTGTTGGGCACCCAATAATCTATGTTAACAAGTATACTACGACTAAATTGAGAACAAATATGGTGAAACATTTCATGCAACTTAACCATACTTAAATATCTACCTCGGTTTGAATCACATAACAATACATTAGTGTGTGCCAGCTTATCCAAATAAAAATATAATGTGGATTGTACTCTTAACGGATTTTTTTCATTGTTTCCACACACAATAATAACATAATCTAATTTATTGAAGTCTTTACACAGTTCTAGGGATGACTCCAGCAGTTTATCAGTTGATGCACCTGGTTGGCTTATAGATGAAACAAAGAAGCTCTGTCCAACCAGTTTCTGAAGAGTATTCCTCATATGTGTATGTACATCAGAGAATATTAAGAGCCTGCTGGTTTGTCCATTTTCATTCTTAGGGTCCTTTGTCTCAAAAGAGGGTTCAGTATTTGCTATAAACTGTGTGTTAACTACGGGTGTTGTGCATGACAAGTCACTTAATTGCTTGTTGCATATGGGATTCTTTACTGTATGTTCATGACTTATATTTAATTCATTGTAACTATCATCTAGAAGACTTTGAATTTTAGCAGCAGTAGGTTTTGGCTTTCTTGACGTTTTATTTTATTTCTTTGTGGATATAATATTGCAGGAACTTGTACATAAAAGTGTCAACTTTTCTATTTTACTTTTCTGAGTAATTATCATTTTTTGAAGAGAGTGATTTTCTGAGTTTAGATTGTCTACTTCATTCTGTGTTTTTTCTAAATCTATTCTTAACTTCATAATTTCACTTCTTAATTCTTCTACTTCATTACTAAGCAATGCTTTAGACAAGTCTGGTAGGCTCTGCGCAATACCCGAAAGAGATAGGCTTGAAGAAGTATCGTAGGAATCATCATTACAACTGCTCATACTGTCCACGCCCTCTACCTGTTTGCGCCGTTGGGTAATGTTTCTGTCACAGGAATTCATTATAAAGAAATACGGTAATCTGCCAAAAAGTTTCCTATTTTGCAAAATATATACTTATTTTAGGCAAGCAATTTCTTTGCGAAGCCTGTAAGTATTAAAAATTAATCAATGTTGTAATATTGTTACTAAATTATTATTGTTTCACCAATTTATATATTTCATTGCTTTTATTTAAACTCCATCTATTGGCACTTCATATAAATATTTATTTTGCTACTAGACGCTAGATGTCATTAATTCATAACAAAACTGTCAAAAGTGTCAAAACTGACAGTTATTAGTACAGCTACCATCCGTATTGTCGCTAGTAGCGCGGCAATTTTGAATATTGTTGATAAAAAAAAACCGTCACTTATTATATATATTGTAACTTTGAATGAATTCTTCATTGGTTTTATCAGAATATAGTTGTTTATTACAGTATTTTGTACACACAGAGTTAAAACACGTTGTAATTATTCGTTCACTTGAGATTGTTTGTTATTTCTGCACAGTCACTGTAGTTTGAGCAATATTATTATATTATTATAAAACGTTGTTTAAATCCATGGATAACACTTGTACGTAAGATTCAGAAGTTTAAATTCACTTTAAAGCATTATTGACACATAATTACTTCCGGATTATATCTAAAACTATTTGTTTTTTAACTAGCGACATGAACTTAGTGTTATTGAGGCGGTGGCGCCATCTACCGAGAGAGAACCGTGGTCACGGAAGACAGAGGTGACATTTGTATTTGAGTTGAATGCAGAAGTTATCTCATCTTCAACCACTGATGTTACTATTTACGCAGAACGTGTTCACTTTAAATAAAAAATCATCATAAATTCAAAATTCAAGATGGATGGAATGTTTCTGCAGCTTGGGACCCTATCATCAGTCTTATGAAACCCAAAAAGGACAAAGAAACGAGAAAACAACAACAGAAGACATGACGAGGTCACAGTAAAGAAATAACAAAATAAGAGAAAAATTTTTGATTCTTTATCTTGATTATTATTTTAGATTACATTTATTTTATTTTCTTAGCTCATTATTTTGCATGCAGTGGCCAACTTAAAAGGTTATGCTACCAACAAAAACCTTGTTAATGATAATATTGTATGAATGATTGTAATAACCACTGTTGGCCCTTAATAAATAAAATAAAAATAAAAAATAAAATCAGGATTTGGGGATTTTAATAAGTAGACCTTGAGAAAGGGAATCTCAGACACCTCCTTCTTAGCAAGCATCAAATCTAGGTGCTGGTGGACGACTCCAAACAGAGATTCCACTACGAGAACAAATAAAATAGAAGTAGAGCTAGAAGATCCTGAAAGAAATACATGTGTCTTCATGTTTTAAACAATCTTTACAGTTTGTATATCCGTACATACTTCAAAATTGTAACCGCAACGGATATCAGTGTAGTGCGTAACCCTGGTTCATATTTATATTTGTTTCGAACAATGAAAATATATCCTAATGAAGTGTTGGCCGATGCATTCCGATGAGCTATGAATGAAAAACGTCGAAGTGTTATTATCATCACGCCTGTAAATTGCATTTTTTTCTTTTTTTTTGTTGACTACGGTACGGTACGGTACACCGGCACGTCTCTCCTCCCGCGACCGCGCCCGACTGCGAGGGATAGGCAGAACTGTCCCCCGCACCCGCACCCTTGTACTCATCATATGCAGGCTTCATCCAAGTTGAGCGTCGACTCCCGGGATCCCGCTTAGCTTCACCGTGTGGGTGTCCAAGCCACGGTTACTGAGCCGCCCACCAGATCCCACGGGGTGGACGCCTGTAAATTGCGATCGTGTTGATATAAGTTGTACATTTAACAAAATTTTATGTAAATAGGCTACAGAAGAGAGCTGTGGATTGTACAAAGCTAATTCAATTGATTCAATTTTAATCGATTTTTTTTGACGAATTTAACTGTAATTTTGGTACGGTTTCACTAATAGATAATGTGATTCCTGAGGAAGGTTTAACAGTATAATTCACGCGAGGTCAGCCGCGAGCAAAGTTTTGTCACATAATAAATGTATATATCGATGACTTCTGTATCAAAGATTTCCTATATTATATTCACACAAATGTATATTTTATACATCCGCATTTCGCCAAATACGCCTAGTTTCGACGTAATAGGGACTAATTTTCATCCATTGTCGTGTATATTCTTCCTGTTTACTATTCGCCAAAATGCTCATTGCCAGTACAATGCCAGTAAGCAAACATGGCTCTACATTTGTGTGTGAATTATCGTTGCGTGTGAGTAAAAATGCGACTGGGGTGTATCAAACCCCACACAGGTGGTACGATGAATCCGCAGCATTCCAGGAATTTTATTGCTAGGTGGAAATTTACCCATTATAGACCGAAATAGAAAAACGTTATTGAAAAGGTTTCTGACGCCACTAGTAATCGCTGCTTAAACCACCGTAAGACTTAACTTACCGTAATACCAGGGATTACGGATCATCATCATCATATTAGCAAAAAGACGTCTACTGCTGGCTGGACATAGACCTCCCCACAGCTCTCCAACATGGTCGTCATCAAGGGCTACGTATAACATAGACAAAATGGTCTGAGTCAATCCTCCTTATAAATCAGCTGTTTCCAAATTGCAAACAGCAGCAACGTCTATTAACGCTAGTGAGACTATTAGCGCTACTGCTACTAAGTAATTCTTCTAAGATATAACAAATACTAATGCAACTAATCTTCTAATGAAAAATCTAAACTACGTACATTTTTGAAAAGTCACAAAAAGTAAACAAAACTGTTACTTTGTTTACTTTGTTTACTAACACTTAATTTCTTTAGTGCACAAGACAACAGTAACACACAATGCAGTAAAGTAACACATGAACCAGTACTGTTTCATTAGCGACCGTTCAAATTGATTAACCTCAATTGATCGATGACGGCATATCAGATCCTCGATAATTGACAGATCATGGTATCATGTAACGATAGTAGCGGGATATTGTACTATACTATCTGATTACGTCTGGTAAGTGCATGTATTGTATGCAGTGTTATCAAAGGCTGTTTGAAACAGATGTGGGTGAGTCAAGATTTGTTAAAATCTAGGGTTATTTAGACTTGTACTACGAAATTCATATGTACGAATTTCTTTTATTTAAGACACTGCCCGCATCTATACTAATGTTATAAAACTGAAGAGTGTGTTTGGTTGGTTGAATGTGCTAATCTCAAGAACAACTGAACTATCTTTGCATTCTTATTTTGTGTTCGATAGCCCATTGAGCAAGGAAGGATATATAACATCACGCTATGACCAAAGGCCACAAAGCAGTAGCCTTAAATAAAGCGGGTCTGACTTGTATCCTCAAATACATATATATATTTTATAGGTAAATCTGTATACAGAACATGTACATGTATCAACATAGATCGCCTGAAAGAGGGTTTTTTTTTCTAGACTCACGCTGTAGCCCGGCAGATTTAGGTAGAGGTTTAATATTACACACACATTGTGCCTTGTTCTGAATTGTGGTTTCTCGTAATAGTGGGCAAACCTATTGCCTTTTCCAAGCACATTTTCAGACTCCGTGCTACTACTGAGAATTTGGCTAAATCACTTATTTTTGCCCGACCCGGGAATCGAACGCAGGGCCTTTCGATCAGCAGACGCTTACGCTTTCCACTAGATCATGGAGGCTGACTACTACTACATTAAAAAAGTTGAAAAGACGGCATGTCCTAGATAACCTGCTTTAAAAGGAAGAGGACTCAAGACTCTATCTCACCATTATTATTATTAGTTTACACATACGCTTATAGTCTACTGACGTATGACATTCAAGACAAAAATAAAAAGTAAATTTGCTGTCTTCCACGTTACGTAAAATCTTATCACACGTATATTTTGACATATAATCTTTTAAGCTCAAGGATTATACCTTCTTAGACAAGCATAAGTACTTAAACATCCACCTTTTTATACTTAAACCACAGTCTAATATTTAAACCGACGTTTCGGAATGTCTCTTTAGGCATGAATAGGTACTAAACACGTAGTCAGTTCACTGGGAATCCGAAAAGCTTTTAATTCATTCGTATTCAACCTCCGAAGAAATGACATCTATACAGGAAACTGAAAAGAGTTCATTATCATTTCTTTTCACCGTAAATACCTGAGATTTACCCCAACAACCCAGCGAAAAGAAACCTTAAAATCGGAATAGTAAAGTTCAGTTTTGTTCGATGGTAAGTTAATGATGAAGTCGAGTTTTTCTGACGGTGGTCAGAGAGACTAAAAAAATCGATGGAAGCGAGTGTGAAATCAATGGGGATTTATGTGTCCGTTCTCAGGCATTCAAATTCACAGAAGCATCGTTAACGAAACTTTCAGACTGTTGCGAAGTTTTCACTAAAGTTTGATGTTGTGCGCGAGTTGTACGGAATCCGTGTGAATATTCTACGCGATTTAATGGTCTGTGCTTATACATGTTATGAATCAAGCGTTTTTTGTGTTGGAATTAAACTACAGTTGAAGGATTTCATCGCGGTATATTGGTTTTACTGAGATTACTTATAAACCGAATGATCTGGGAACTACATTATGTTTTTGAGCCGATGTTCGGTTAGTTTACAGGAACCGTGGACACGAAAGATTATTATTGACTTGAATGTAGAAGCTATTTCAAAGTACCCGAAAATTGTTAACCTTCTATTTACGCAGAATGAGCTCAAGGTGTCTTTATCTTACCTGGTGTCTTTGCCCGGTTCGGGTTTCATAAGGCTGATGACAGGGTCTGAAACTAGAGAAATGCCAACCAGCTTCCAATTCCATTCCAAGAAACCACTTTCCATTATTTCTCTCTATACTTCTCCTTATTTTAACATTCACTCTACTGATATACATGGCAGACTTTTAAAGTCTTTTAAAGTCTTAACTACGGGTAAATATCGGGGGTTACGTGGACATAAAATATACACTCTGAAGCAGACACAACTTTAAACAGTTGCTTAGAGACTTAATTGTTGTAAGCAGATATAATCTGCCTCCGTGGTCCAGTGGATAGCGTATGCGACTGCTGATCGGAGACCCGGGTTCGATTCCCGGGTCGGGCAAAAGTGTTACTGGGTTTTTCCGAATTCTCAGTAGGACCACGGATTCGGGTGATGTTCCCGGTAACGGCAATAGGCTCGCCCCCTATTACGTGTAACCTAAAAATTCATGATGAAATGTGGGTGTAATACTACACCTCTGCCAATCCCTTCGGGGTTAAAGGCGTGAGTCTATAAAAAAAAGATATAATACCTTGACATTGGCTTCTGCAAGGTTCTCTGCGAAGCCAATTAAGATTTCAGCGCTCCTAGATCAACTGCGATTTAATATTATAATAACATACTCTTCTACTTCAGAATACCTACTATTATACTAGTAGATTAATCAGGAACTTGTTATAAATTTTCTCACCTCGAAATGGTCTTACTATAACATGCTATATTAACTTTAATACTATCTGATAAATATATCAAAACTTACACAGCTTTTCTCTTAGTATGAATATAATTTTTCACTAATAATGTCATTCTTCATTAAGAAAATAGTTGCTCATTATTTTACCATGCAGCGTAGCGTACAACACTTTAAATCATAAATAATACGTTATTAATAACTGCGAACCAGAGAAAGGCGGAATAATAAATTTTAATTATGACGAGAGATGTAACGAAACCAGTTAAGGTTGGTAACCAGGGAGTTGCAGAGTCCCCCCCGTGGGATCTCCACCTTATCGTGGTAGGGGGCTCAGTAACCGTGGATTGGTCACCCGCGGTGAAGCTAAGAGGGATCCAGGAGGGGACGCTCTGCGTGGGCTTGGAGGGGCTTGCGCAGGATGCGTCCAACGGTGCGGGTGCGGGGGACAGTTCTGTCTGTCCCTCGCAGCCGGGTGCGGTCGCGGGAGGAGAGGCGTGTCGGTGTTGCGTTGCCGCGCGCCCTATCTCCCGCGATCAAATGGGGGCGCACCATTCGATGCGTCG
Source organism: Euclidia mi (assembly GCA_944739405.2). NCBI lineage: Eukaryota > Metazoa > Arthropoda > Insecta > Lepidoptera > Erebidae > Euclidia > Euclidia mi. The sequence continues at coordinate 16,019,115 of OX123194.2, read as the reverse complement.
CGGTGGGGCCGCAGAGGAAGAGGAGATGCGGTGTTGCGTTGCCGTCCTCCCTATCCTCTGCGGCCGCTGGGCGTTTTGGCGGCGGAGTCCAACACCTTAATCCGTCGCCAAGGGGGTTTTGTTCGGGGCCCGCCTGACCATCTGGCGGGCCAATACCCGTTGGAGGGTGGCGACGAGTGCTTTGGTGATGCCCCACCCTCTGACACACGGGTACATGGCGGAAGTCGAGGTGGTTTTTAGTGGAAACACCACATACTCCGGCTCTTATTTCCCCCAAGAGTCGGAGATCCGAAGGGATTTTCCACTTCGTAAAAAAAAAGGGGGGTTGCAGAGTGTTAGTAAATTACCGGTAGAGTGCGGTAATCGTACCTAGTCATTATGTATGAAAGATTTTTGAGGGTGAATAGATACATCTAAGTGCATCAGATTTGGGAATAAATGAATACTAATTGTCACGTAATATAAGTATACAAGTATAACCGCTTATTATGTCACACGCTAGTTTTCTTAAATGAATAATACAGTGATAATGATTTGCTATCTGTCCGTGTGGTGACGGATTAAGAATACGGATTGTCACCACCCCATATCATCCCATGGGTGTTGTAAGAGCCGACAGAGGGAGCATATTATGCAGAAAACAGCACTGTAAGAGAAGGAAAACTTGATACAAACCCTATACCAACCCGTTTGGCCAGCGTGGTATAGTAGGCCAATTCCTCCTTTCAAAGGAGAGGCCTAGTCCAGCAGTGGACTGTTGAAGGCTGATGATGATGAATGATTTGCTATCGTAGAAAAAACGTATGTTAAAAAGAATGGTATTAGTAGTATATGTTTATATATGTGAGATTATAGACAAAGTTATATAAAAATAATAATATTATCGGAGTACCTTACATATATAAACTGAATGTTTGTAAAACCTGCGCCATAGAGGTTTTATATCTAGTGCGCCATATTTTGTTTTTTTTTTACATTAAGCAAACGCTAGCATCACTTTTGCTGTATAAAACTTGTTGATTAGCTATTAAAATAAATAATCTAGGACGAAAAGAAAAAAGCAGAAAAGGCAGAAAGTTGGTCAAACGAAATAGCACAGTGGTTATTCTCTCACTTTTTGCCCGACTACGCGACGCAAAGGAGGATAATATATGTAATATTATTCATTGAAAGTCTGGTGTTATCGAGAAGATATTCTTTAGGAGGCCAGCATACAACCTCTACAAATCAGAATAGGTAACTATTCAAGACACAGAAGCTGCAGCAGTCAAAACCGCATCACTTCACCATTCAAAATTATAAACTCCTTTTTCCAAATCCCTCTTTTTAAATGTAAATATGTTAAATATGGCCATCTACGAATTTATAAAAAAAATTATAACTCACGTCGATAAAACATCACCTGTCTGCGATATGTCACAAGCCTTTGACTACGTAGACCACAAAATATTAGCCAGTAAACTAGACGCGTATGGCATAAGAGGTAAAGTACTAGATTTAATTAAATCCTATCTTGAAAACCGCCAACAGGTCACTGAAATCACTAGATTAAATCTTAAGACAAAAATTGAGGAAACATACACCTCTATGCAGCGCTATGTACCTTGCGGCGTTCCCCAAGGCAGTGTACTCGGACCTCTATTGTTTATTATTTACATCAACGACTTGCCATGTGCAACGACTCAACATATGACATTATTTGCTGATGATAGTTCTGTGACAATTGCATGCAAGGACATTAATAACTATAATTTTGACATTAACAATTCTTTGACATCTATAATATTATGGTTAAATAATAATAATTTGAAAATTAATATGAACACAACTAATTTAATGCATTTTGGCTAAAGACTTCCTGATCCGACAAATATTAATTTAGCTTACGATAATTATATTGTAAATAAAGTACATAATGCTCGTTTTCTTGGCTTGATAATAGACAGTAAACTTAATAGAAAAGAACAAATTGAAACACTTTGTAAGAAAATCAGCAGCCTGTCATATGCATTTTATATACTAGCCCCCACTATCAACATTGATACACTACGCATGGCATATTATGGTCTTGTTGAGTCTGTACTCAGATATGGCATAATTATTTGAGTAAATTCTACTAATAAATAAATGCCATTTAAAATGCAAAAACGATGCATACGCGCTATGTTTGGGATCCAAGGATAGGTTTCCAATGAGTGCCCTAGTCTCAGCGATACGACGCTCAATCCTGCACTGCCAAGCTGGCACAGTAGCGGTTCGTCGAGGAGCGGTTTTATTTTCAGACAGTTTAACTACCACTACCCGACATACAGCTACAGCCGCACAATACAGGATTGAATGTGTATCGCCAAGATTTTCGCTATTATCAAAATAGTTTCATAATAACGAATCCAGGGCACTCATTAGCGCTATGTTTCTCTTATGCATGGGCAAACGAGGCAAACGAGGCCGAACATTTGGGTCCATGGATCGGTATTCCCCAATAGCACAGTCCAAAGCACTCCTTAATTTCATTGCACTGGGTACTTACGTGAGAAGTCTCATCATCTACCTCTTCATTAGGGAGATTGACTGCTTGATATTGTGAATCTACCGTGCCAGTTTGCGATGAAGAAGTGATGGGGAGACTTCCCTGCACGTCAGAGCGTAGCCTCTCAAGCACGGTATCATCCAACAGCCGACCGCTGGATGGCCCGCACTTGATCCGATAGCCGTTGCAAACGTTGACAGCTGGTTCAAACGCCTGAAACAAAGGCAGCATTCGATCACGGTACGCACTGAGATTAGTTCCACCCTCTGTGGCCACAAAATATGCCCGCATGACGTTCTCATTCATAGAAGTTGTCCATCGCATGCGGTGCACATTACCACCGGTAGCGGGGGCCCTGTTCAAGACCGGTGGGTCTCGAGGTCCCAAACGTGTCGGTGGCCGGCCTTATTATTATTATTATTTTTAATTATTGCTGTATCTAGTTATGTATAATAATTATGAATTTCCTTTGTTATTTGATCATCAGTTTTTCCTTTTTATATGACTGCTTGCATTTGTACACCTGTAAAGGTCAAACATGTTGATACAAATTAATATTTAAGATCTAATATGCACTTCTAACAATGAACTATTTTTCACACATGTTTCAGCAAATAAACAAATCTTTATCTTTATCTCTTTAAAAACGCCATAATAATGCCAAAACAATTCAAATGATGATTAATGTTTTCTGAGATGCGGAGACAGTTCGTTGAACTCTTCAATTTTATGTGCTTCAACCGTTTTCATGGGGCGACGAGCAGAGGTAAAGGGTGCTTCGTAATGAAGCAAATTGTTTTGTTATTTCACAGGGAATTAAGACTGGGCAATAAGTAATAATTAACACTTACTTAAGAAGTGGAATCTTCGTTTTATTATGCAACGGGAAGATAGAATAGTCAGCTGAGTGTTGTTTTTGTCTTGGGCTTAGTATAATGTTGTACTGCGGTTTGGCATGTGGTATACTCTGCCCTAATATCTTCCAATTTCTGCTGTTATTTTATTGAAAAGTAACAGAAAATGAAAGCTCTTTTTTCAGTTTATTAAGATATAGACCCTGGTAGTCCTTTGACCTTTTATGTACCTATGTGATACTTTTTCATACGATGCGCAAGATAAAACAAGCTATGAAGTACTTTGGACTTTAATAAAATTTTGTCTCGATCTAACATTACTGAGGTTTCTTTATTTTATAACACGCAATTATCTCATCAGTGTTAATGTGTATTGTATTGAATTTCAGGCGTTCGTTCACTTACAACTTAATACAGGATCAGAACATATTACAGAAGACGACCATGCTACATAAACCAGTAAAAATAATGTATTTGATAAGTTCTGTGTACATCCAATGTAAATTAAATGTACTAAATAAAAATTTAATGCCACACAGAGTTTGTCATCGAATCCTTCGAAATGACTTGACCGATTTCATGATTATTTGCCTGTATTTAATTGATAGGTATGAGAATAAGTTAAAGGCATATTTTTTTCTAAAAAATATTTCTTCATGATTTGGCTTCGCTATCATTACATAGCATAAAACAAAGACTTTCTTCTGTTTGTCTGTCCCTATGTATGCTTAAATCTTTGAAACGACGCTACGGATTTTAATACGGTTCTTTTTAACATATATAATGATTCAAGAGGAAGGTTTATTTATGTATGATTGACGCGGGCGAAGCCGCTTGGTGACGCGCGACGTCTAGTAAACCTTATGGTTTAGGGTTATTCCTAAATACAGAGTATATGGTGCTCATATAGCGGCGATAGCCCAGTGGTGAACGTAACGGCCATATTACATTGGGACCTAAACATAACTGGCGAAGTGTGGGTGTGTAATACACAAATAATAAAAGGCGTGAAGTTATGTTATGTTAATGTAATGTTTATGGTGCTCATACAAATTATTTTATAACTTCAAACCACAAAACAATAACTCTATTTAACGCCAAAATAAAATGAATCTTCTAAACATAACAACAAAACCTGGCAAAATGTAAAATATACAGAGGAGAAATATGCCATATCCTAGACGTGTACAACTCAATGTATGCGTGCTATATAATGGGTTTCAAATCGGGGCGGGTTGACTGATGGCTCGCTGCATATACCGCACTGTGATAGATGTTGTACTGCCAAAGGATAGAGCGGGAGTGTGGGATTTTTCTAGAGAAAATATATTTTTGTTTTCTATCCACTTTAAAGAATTTTATTTATATGTAAGCTAATTTACTTTGGATAACTCATTTGCAGGTATATCTTTGAATATATACTCTAGAAAAAAAACGTATTCTTGATATCAAATTAATGTAAAAAATGAACACAAATTATCCCAATTCGAAAAAGATATATGTAGATTACATATTTTTTAATCCCGTTTGGAAATCAAACCAGTAATTTAACTTTCATTGCAACGTAGTAAACATGTCCTATAATCGGATTGTCACCAACTATCTGACATCTGAATTTATTTTTACCAACGAGAAAAACGAATAAGAATCAACGTCCACCATACGTATACAATTTAAGATCAAATATTATATTTTCTTTTATAAATCACGGTACTTTGTGACAAATCGACACTCATCCGGCCTAAAGTAGCTTCCACTACAAATGATGCCTTTGTAACTACAAGGGCTCTAAGACCTCTTAAACTGAATATAATGGCTTGTTTACGGACAATATTTTATCTAAGAAGTGTTTATGAATTTAATTCGCGCGCAATATAATTGTATACTGAACAAACAGAAACTTTTGTAATACGAAAACTTAGTGGTGCTTGTTACGTGGTTCAGTAAACGAAATGTTTGATTTTAGGGGTGTCCTTTATAAGTTGCCGTTTATTAACTTGTTTAAAAGAATATAACAATTATTTTTATTTCAGAATGGGTATTATTTATCCGTACATTAGATGTTTGTTACGTTTTGGCGACAAACAAATTTAATATTAATTAGTGCATTAGTTATTATTAAAATTTAATTCATTAGCAGTTAGAAAAATGAAATGTTAATAGCGGGTTTACAAGGAGTTGAAAGTTTGTTCAAGCTAACAATAATGTGAGGTAGACAAAACCGCAGCTATCTAGTCGTAGGCAACAGCTATTTAGTATAATATATCAACCTTAAAGCATCATTTTCAATCCCTACCCTGAATCCTCATCCCAGCTCCCGCTCAACATTAGGGAGTGAAATCAACAAACTACGAAACACACAAATGCTCATTTATCCGAAAGTGATAAATAGGCTTGTATGAATATCGCGGAGACGGCAACTGGAAGCTTCCCCCTGCGATAATGAATATATAATGAACAAATCTTTACCTGACTAACTGAAACCGAGTATGTATAAAGTATGAGCTTTATCGGGAGAAATTCTCGAAGAAAAATTGGGCAAATAATATTTAGAATTGATGGGCGTGTAATTTGTTTTTGGTAATGCATGTATGATTTGTGAAGGTTGTGTTTGCGTAGGTATAGGGAGCATTAGATATTTGTTTTGTTTGTGTTCCATTTTTAAAAAATCTATCATTGGTTATTTACACTGAACTAGCTGACCCGGCTAACTTCGTACCGCCATATATATTGTTTTTAGGGTTCCGTACTTAAAAAGTAAAAAACGGAACCCCATTACTAAGCCTCCGCTGTCTGTCTGTCTGCCTGTCCGTCTGTCTGTCTGACACCAGGCTGTATCTCATAGACCGTGATAGTTAGAAAGCTGAAATTTTCACAAATTATGTATTTCGGTTGCCGCTATAACAACAAATACTAAAAATAAAAAAATGAAAATATTTAGGGGGGTCCCATACAATGAACGTGTTATTTTTCGTATTTTTTGCTAAAAATTACCAATGGTAACAGGTAGACGCTTAAAATTTTCACTGAATATGTAGTTGTATATTACCTTTCAAAATAAATCATTAAATAAAAAAGTAAATATAATAAAAGGGGCTCCCATACAACAAACGTATTTTTTAAGCAATGTGTTACTCGATCTTAATAATCAGGCAGAAACTTAAAAAGTATTTAATTATACATATAAAGAACGTGATTTTCTTTTATAGATGATGGTACGGAAGCCTTCGTGCTCGAGTCCAACTCGCATTTGCCCAATTTTTATTTAATATTCGCAATTTTTTTGTGAATCTAACCATTCTTAAGTCCCCATGAACACAAACAAAAAAATCATCAAAATCAGTCCAGTTGTTCAGTGACATACACACGCACACGAGAAATAGTAGTGCTAAAAAGATACAGAGCTAATATCAATTAATGTATTTTTTTTTTCTGCTGAACATATTGACTCCATGCTGCCTGATGTTAAGCAGTCAGTGAAGTCCCATAGTGATGGCCATCATCCCATTAGCCAGCATGGCATTATGGCATGACGGCCCTCACCTTGACGGTCTTGAGAAAAGCTTTTTCACGCCCCGCTTAAAGGACCCAGGATCATAACTGGAGGGAAACACGTGGGCTGGTAAAGAGTTCCACATCTTAATGGTACGGCAGAGATAAGAGGCGCCGAACCGTTTGGTGCGTGACGGTATCTGTTCTACCTGGTAAGAGTGGCACCTTAACCCAGCACGTGTCGATCGGGATAGGAAAGGAGAGGGTGGGATTAGTTGAAAGAGCTCTTCGGAGCACTCACCGTGATAAATGCGATAGAAGACAGCCATTGAGGCCACGTCTCTGCGTAATTGCAGTGACTCAAGAGTCTTAATGGTCTGGTCTGGATCCCCAATGATACGGACAGCACGCCGCTGCAACCTATCGAGGGCGTCCAATAAGTACTGAGCGGAGCCATTCCAAAGGTGAGAGCAGTATTCCACGCAGGAGGGAACCTGGGTCTTGTATAACAGACACAACTGCTCCGGCGTGAAAAACCTCCAGACCTTGTTCAGGACTCCGAGTTTCCGAGGTGCAGATTTGATGACACCCTCGATGTAGTTCTTCTGGTTGAGATTTCTGCGTATGTCCATACCCAGGATATTGAGGCTGTCTTGAATGGGTAGTGGAGTGTCCAGAAGAGAGGGATGGGGAAGGAATGGAGATACCTTGGCTGAGAATGCGCACACCTGTGTTTTCTTGGCGTTGAACTCGACCAGGTTCTCATCACCCCAATGCGAGATGCAATTCAGAACCCAGTCAAGCTCAGCAATAAGTGTTTGCCTATACTCCTCAGTATCGGCTTGCTTAGCCGCAGGGTGTCCGAGATATCGCCCATGTACAGTACTGTCGTCTGCATAGCAATGTATGCCCCAAAAGTGAGCATATCATTGATATGCAGAAGAAAAAGCGTGGGCAATAACACGGACCCCTGAGGCACACCAGCATTCACCTGGAGAAACTTCGATGATTCACCGTCACAAAGGACTCGTATACGGCGTTCATGCAGGAAGCTGGCAACCCAGTTGCACAATCGAGGCGGCAAGCCGTAGGCTGGTAGCTTGGAATGAAGCGCACGATGCCAGACTCTATCGAAGGCTTTGGAGATGTCGAGACTAATAGCCAACGACTCCCCATGCCTGTCCATCGCCTCACCCCAAAGTTGAGTGACATACGCTTGAAGATCACTCGTTGATCGTTTCGGTCTGAAGCCATACTGATGATCACTGATGAGAGAGTGATCTTTTAGGTAGCGAACGAGTTGGTTGTTGATTAGTCGTTCAAACACCTTGCAGAGGATAGGGGTGATAGCAATGGGTCGATAGTTGCCCGGATCAGAACGATCCCTTTTCTTGGGAATCGGTTGTACGTTCGCCTCTTGCCAAGCCTGCGGCACTACGCCAGAGGCATATGATAGGCGATACAGGCATGTAAGCATTGGAGACAACTCGGCTGCGCATTTCCTAAGCACAACCGCTGGAATTCCATCAGGACCACTGGCTTTCCGGACATCGAGAGATCGCAGTGTCGCGCAAACATCGCATTGCCTGATTTTAATATCAAGCATGGAGTGGCCGCAGTAGGGAATCGAAGGCGGCTGCGCACTACGGGAGTTGGCCGCAAAGAAATTGACAAGCAGGTCAGCTTTCTCTTGCGGCCCATGGGCCAGTGATCCATCAGGGCATCGCAACGGCGGCAGTGAAGGCTGGCAGAAATTAGAATGAAATAATAAATTTGAAATAAATTTATTTTGACTCCACACAGGTTACATACATAAAAAAAATATAAAGAACAGTCATAAGAACAAAAGAAAAAAAGAAATTACATAACAATTACAGTAGAACAAACAGTGATAAAAAAAAAAACAGATAACATACTTATACAGACAGGAGAAGAAAAAAGTTGTTTAAGGTCAGGTGAGTGTGGTCAAAAAAGGACCTAATTCGGCATGTGCCAGGCGCATAGGTACCTGGCTCCGATTTTCAATTACAAGAATGGACGGCTTTGGCCCATCGCCAGTATCCCCGGCTGCCCTTGGGGTGCGACAAGAGTTCTTGACCAACCCGTGCAATGCGCTGAGCATCCGCTCTTATGTATGCCCTCTTGCAGACCTTGGTGGCTCTATTATAGGCTGCCTTGATGAGATGGACATTCGGATCGCGACGAGACCGAGCCCTGATGCAAGCGCGGTAAGCCAACTGTTTTTGTTTAACAGAATCGGTGCACTCGCGATTGAACCAGGGCCGTACTCCGCTGCTGCTGGAGACGTCAGTGAATGGAATATATTCCATACACAACATGATTTCCCCAGCAACAGCAGACGCACTCTTTGACAGATCCCTCCCACCAGAACAGCGTTGAGACCACGGGATGGACGCATAATAGTCTCGCAGGCCATCCCAATCCGCTGACGAGTAGTGCCACAAGCGTCGCTTTGCCTTCACTGGTTGTGAAGGTGAAGCGAATGGCACTGTAGTGCGAACCAGTGACAGTGGTCGGAGGAACCTAAAGGGGCTTGTACCATCACACTGTACTGGGCCGGGTTACTCGTCAGCACAAGGTCTAACAACGAGGGCGCTTGACCCGATATATCTGGTATCCTGGTAGGCTGGAGTACCAGTTGAGTCAGGTCATGCGTGAGCAGCTCGTCCCACGTGATCCGTTTTGGAAGAGCCCAGCCAGGTCTCATGGTGGGCATTGAAATCTCCCAAAAAGACCAACTCGGCGGTCGGGAACTGCTCCTGTGCATTATCTGCTGCCTGACTTAAGTAGTCAAACAGTCGAGTTGTCTCGGCATCTTCGGTATGGGAACGGTAAAGGCACACGTAAATCCGAGCCAATGTACCCAGACTTACGTGTACCCATAAGACAGAAAAGGACGGGTCCTCTAGGCAGCGTAGACGTCGACAGCAAATATCCGCTCTGACGAACAACCATACCCCGGTTTTTGCGTGGAAATTATCCTCCAGTGCATAACCGGGATAATTCAAATAAGTCGTGTCGTCAGGACGGCGTATTTGAGTCTCGGTCAAGAAAAGCATGGCCGGTCGGGCCGTCTCCAGATGATGGTGGACGGCGTTGAGGTTGAGGAGGTGAAATCCGCGGATGTTAGCGGACTCCACCTCAAAAAGTGAGTTGGTGGGGAACGAAGACGCCGCTGTTTGACTGGAACCATTTCTTGGAGCTGCCATAGAAGAACAAAAGGGGGCGTGAAAAGAGGAAGCAGTCAACGCAGCAACGCGCGACAAAGCGCAGAATAATGTATTGCCATTATACTGTGAGGTATAGCGGAGGCCGACACGCCGGATGGAAGGGCCCCCGTACCCTCCCGGAAGTGGTCGCCGGGTCCCACCGTCCGGTCACCAACTGGCACGACGAGCCACCCCGAGATTATGCGCGGCATGGTGGGGCAGCCTCCTGAGATGGTTAGTCCCAGTTGGGCCCCTATACTATGCCGCGGGCGGCAGCGGCACCACCGTTTCTACGGGTCGCCCTGGCCGGCGGGTCGACCCACACTACCCACTTGTGCTGCGGTAACTGTCCGCTCAGCTAATCCTCCTCATCCTCTCCTCCTTCCCCATATGGGCAATGAAGAGAGGATGGGGAGGGTATGGTTGGGCCTCCGGCTCTCCCACTCACCGAACGAAACGCAACAGCATAGAACATATTGTTACTTTACGTCGATCTTCTGTGGGAGGGTGGTACTGCCCCGGTCGAGCCGGCCCATTCATGCTGTAAACAGCGTGGCCCTACCACCTCTTCATGAACTAACATTAGGCAATATCTAGTATAAAAATGCTTAAAGAGCTTTTTACTTCTGAAAATACAGTAACATAGGGATAGGAGCAGTAAAAATGTGCTTCTTTTTTGATCAAATGAAATAGTTCACGATTTGTTCTATTCGTTATGTGCTTCAAAGAATTTTCGAACATAAAATTGAATCATACTCAAATCAATATTCCTCAAACATAACCAACAAAAAGAGACATAAAATACAGATATCCAATAAAAAAATAAACTTAAATCTTATGAATGTTATTCTATTTATAAGTAACAACTGGGATCAATCATATTTCAATATATAAACATAAAATGTTTGAAATCATTTCAATTTACTTTGTTTCAATTGTAAAGTATCTACATTTTATTATGATTAAACTTTTACAAGTTTATTCACTGCTAGTTCGAGGAATATGAATCCAGCTGCATAAAAAAAATGTGAGTGTAGGTTTTCTCCTTTTACTTCTGACCAAAGAGAAGTGTAGTGTTTTGAGCACTTATGTAGATGTATATGTGTATGTATATTTGTGAGATTCTTTATTCCACCGTACATTCGAAATGCTTAAACATATTTGAATTTGTTGACTATGGTTAGAATCCGTTTACCATTATGTTTGATAAAATGGTTTGCTCTGGGTGAAAATCGACCATAAGCAAGTACTGAGTAAAATCACTAAATACTGCTGGTTATATTGTACTAGCGTTTTTCTTTTATCTGTTACTTGTAATAAATGCATTTATTTTGCTTAATCTTCTCAAATAGTTTCTACATGATGTTGTCATTAATTTATTTCGTCTGAGAAGGTTCACCACAATGTTGACAGTAACCCATTTGCTATATAAAAGTTCACTTTCGACATTCTAACTTTCCAATACTCCTAGTCAATCAACCACAACAACGTTTAAGTCAAATAGGTACCGTTGACAAAAATCAATAAATAAAAAGATAGTCTGTCTGAGTGAAATATAACGAGTACTCGTTGAACCAAACGAGCATCGAGGTCACCTTCGAATTGTGGTGGAACACTCGCCGTGACAGTTATTAAGCAGTTCTCTTCACATATTGATGTACAACATTATATCGATATAATTTATTTAATACTTAGCCCACGCCATGAATCCCGTATTGTCCAGAACTTTGCATACATTCAACCAATAGTCACAAAAACACGCAGGCTCGGAACAACAATTTGTGGATATCATAAAGTGATGCCGTGTGAGAATCAAACAGCGTCGAATGGCAATGCAACCGTTTAAGGTGCAATTTATATCATCAGATATAGTATTATTTGCCACAGCCATGACCACGTCGGTAGTTCGACTGTACTATTTCTTTGAACTTGACAGTCAAGTCCCTAACGGTGGGACAGACTTAATGAAAGTAGAGGAAGCGCGTGTAGTTTGTAAGAATAGAAGCAAGTGGCGTTCCGTTGTCTCTGCCTACCCCGACGGGAAAAAGGCGTGAGTATATGTATGTTATATCATAATATCAGCCGAAAGACGTCCACTGCTGGACATAGGCCTCCCCCAAGGCTCTCCACATAGACCGATCCTGAGCCACCCGTATCCATCCACTGCCCGCGATCCCAACAAGATCGTCAGTCCACCTTGTGGCAGGCCTACCTCTGCTACGACGTCCGGTGCGTGGCCGCTACTGCAGAACTTTTTATATAATTTATTGCATCAATTAACAGCAATTTATACACATATTACCTAATATTTATGCAATAAGTCTCAAGCACGTACATTTTTTTATATGCCATCAGTGTCAGGCTAACCAGTCATCGGATACATTGGGTCTAGCTGATGGGCATTATTGAAGTACTTTTAAAAATAATGTCAAATAGCTTAACTATTCCATGTACTGCTAAAGGAAAACCCAAACAAAAAAGAATTTATAAAACCTTTAATCCCAATACACCAAAAGAACCGGTCAATATTGAGTCATCTCCTACAATAGTTACAGGATGGGATATATTAGTATTCATAATTCAAAAGGACCAGTGATCACATCCTCCTAAAATAAATATATAAATATTAAACGCTACTTGTATAAATACCGATACTATGAAGTACGCTGTTAGTTCCTCTATTAGTACGAGTCATAAGCTAATTATGCTAATTAATACCACTAAGCTATTAATTAATGAATAAGAAAAATAGTTTTGCTTCTGTTCATTACTTAATAAACTTACTATATGTATATTCATAATATTATTATATGACACGGTACTATTGATCGTGTAATCTAGACAATATAAAAAGATCCATTATTAATTGAAAGACATAAAATTTACTTTTTCATAATTTTCTATTACAGAGTAGTTTCCAGTAAAAACTTAATTTTATACGTTTTCGGTTTCATATTAATCCTAGCGATTACGGCACGGCAAAACTCAAATCTCAAAGTAGAGCATATTTTGTATGTTTGTATGTTTGTTAAACTAAATTGTGTTAGTATTCAAAAGTTTTCTTGTGCAGCAAAACAGTACCTACTGGCTTTTGCTTTTCAAATGAACATCAATACGACATTACGTCGTTTAAACAATCATTCTTTCAATTATCGCTACAAAAGTTATTTCTGCAAAGCTTCTTTAAAATCCTGAACGGATTCGTAATATGTGTAAAAAAGTAGTAAAAACATGCAGTATATATAGTCATTATTTTGGATCCACGATCTTTTTGGGATCACGGGCAGCGGATGAATGCGGGTGGTCCAAAATCGGTCTATGTGAACAACCTTGGGGGAAGCCTATGTGCAGCAGTAGACGTCTTTAGATTGATATGCAAATGCAATTTCATATGAAGATAGTCAATATCGACCAAGTCCGTAATATTAATATCGACGTCGAACCCTTCAAACTATCGATAAGAAACACACATCCCTAGAGCACTCGTTCGGTAACAACGGCGCTCATTAAGCGTCGATAGTTGCACCGCTACGGACTTTCTTGTTACCCGCCAGCTAACTAGCCACACCGCAGTCAAACTATTGAGTTTTCATGGATTTTTTGCTTCTGCTTGATATGGGTATACGTAGGCTATGATGGACGTAGCTTTGGGAGATTCGATTAACTAATCATGCAGAACAATTAGGTCAGTAGTATGTGCTGTTTTCTTTGCTATGATATCAGATGCTGGTATGACGTTTATAGAATACTAATGGAAGACCGCAGCTAAGCTCGCACCTTAAATTAACCGTTTCTGTTTGATCCCTTGGGAATTTCGAGCCCCACTATGCTCCCCATAAAACCTAAATAACAAATTTTAATTTCTTGTGTAAAATAGTTATGGCTGTGCCCTGTCTATCAGTCAGTTAGTGACGCAAGAATTTATATATACAAGATTATTTCAATCAGTATCGTATAACTGCCTCTGGATCACGTTCAAAATTTTGGTATTATAATAGAGAGCAGATCTGAAGTTCACAGTTAGAAGTTCACATATAACGCCATCCAAACCACAACAGAAATGCCGCAGTGAAATCCAAAGATAATATATTAACTGCCTCTTACCAAACCACAAAAACAATACCATTTCATTTCTATCGGCATAAACGAACCAGCATCATATCTTATGCTACCACTACAAAATTCGCACACAGCGGCAAATCACCTACGAACATTTAGTAAACGCCACTCAATTACGTCAAGAACAGGAGAGCACAATGCATTTTGAATTCAGAATTTTGCTTGCACTAATACAATTCTGTGTCCTACTTTAAATCCCTTTTTGCAGAAGTATGACATCATAGGAATCCGTTGACGGATTCTCCCCGGTACTTCATTAGTTGATTGGCTAACAACTGTGACTGGTGTGTGCCTATTAAGTTAACTGAATGCCGAGCTACAAGAGAATAAAATTGTACGAAAGTACTAACCAAGTAAGTCAAATATTTGGAGAGTTTGGCTTAAGGCACCTCGCATTAAGGCAGTAGGCCTGCAGTACTTTTTAAGATTTCTGAACGTCTGAAAGTCCCATGAACTATGATATTTTTAATGAATAAAAATTAAAGTATAAAAGTTGAACATATCTTCTAGTAAATCGTAAAGATAGAAACACGATTTGGAATGATTGGCTCGATAAAAAAAAAGTCAAACATGGCACTAAATCACAATTTTAAACGTGTACTGCTTAGACATTCCATAATGAATTTATATGAAAGTATTATCAATAGAAACAGCTCTTAATTTTAAAATAAATGGTAAAAACAGATTTTGTAATCTCGTTATCATTTTTCTCCAAGAAAAAAAATAGTCAAAATGTTGGCATTATATCGCTCGCCGGCCGTTCATCAGTGCCTGTCTAGGCGTGATTGAGGGCGGACGTACGTCGTTGCTCCGCAAAATCCCCCTCCACCCCCGCATGTACGTTTTCGCAAAAGTACAAAGTAATTCGTGTTCCAAACTCAATCGTTCAAACCATAGACATACTAGTAAGAAACCGTAGACAGGTTACTGACAAGGTAACATGACGGAGCTTACGAGTGGCACGCATCGCGAAAAGCGTATACACACTAATATAAATATGTCAAAACGACACACTAAGAATTAGATATGAAGTGTAAGTGAGATAGCATATCTAATCGCAAGCGCGAAATAGAGATAAACATATACTCTCTGGACCGACGCGCATTGTGACATCATGCTGTGCTGTGCAATTTGATTAATTCATTTAAGGAAGGGAAATAAAAAGTCGATGTGATTTATTTATAACATTTATTACAAAAGTACATTTTATTCTTCTCATTTCATTCAATGGAAACCTAAAACAGTACGTTAATATAAAAACTGTGCACTGCGGACCCACCGTAGCCCTGGCAATACCCCTAGGGGTATGGTGGGTCTTTTAAAGCTTAACCGTACTCCTGGCTGAAATGCTCGTAGTGTTATACCAACGTGCTACGTGGACATTAAACTGAACAGTGTTATCTCTCGTATGATAATGACTTACTACTTACGTTTTTGTATTTTTAGACAAGCGAAGACAAGCGCTAGTACGATGATATAGTGCAACAAGGAGATAAATTAGAGAATAAAACGTTTAGGTATTACTGCTAATGGTTATAATGCTTTGTATATTATAGGTATAATCTGTGGTACTGTTGAAGACCCGTCATCATCATCATCCTTGCGCTGTCGAATCATTCCCACTAGTTCTATTGAACAGTTCTATGATAGAACTAGTGAGACTTTTTTTTCCCACTAGTTCTATTAGCACAACTTGATTAGAAGAATAGAACTAATGGGAAACAGTTATAGGAAATTTACCACTAGTTCTATGTATGTTTTACAAGGGTAGTGTCACAACATCGCGCTCACATATCCGAATAAATATATATGAATAAAAATGTGTTAAACGAATGAACGTCTACAAAACAATTGAACGTCTACAAAACAAATGAACGTCTACAAAACAAAAGAACGTCTACAAAACAAATGACTACCAGAAAGTGATCAGCTATCGATAGTGATTGCAAAAAACAGGTGCATTTTCATTTTCGACCTTATTGACAATTCATGACAAACTTTTTTTTGCTTTTTCTCGCTTTCTGGCAATATTAGGGTAATAAAATTATAAATTCTGACTAATGTCAATTAGATTGAAAATCACATGCACCTGTTTTCTGCAATCACTATCAATAGCTGATCACTTTCTGTAAGTCACTTGTTTTGTAAACGTTCATTTGTTTTGTAGGCGTTCATTTGTTTTGTAGACGTTCATTTGTTTTACACATTAAACAAATGAACGTCTACAAAACATATTCATTCGGATATATGAGCGCGATGTCGTGACACCGTAGTGATCCCTAGATCTTTCGCAGTAGTTCTATTAAATACCCTTGTGAAAACATACATAGAACTAGACTGGGACATTTCCTATTACTTATCCCATTAGTTCTGTTCTCCTCACCAAGTTGTGCTAATAGAATTAGTTCTATCATAGAATTGTTCAATACTACTACTATACTGGGAATGATCCCACAAAATAGTAGAACTAGAAATTAACGAACTGAAATTAATAAACTAATTACACAACAATATTATCTGGGAGTACGGTTAAGCTTTGAAAGACCCACCATACCCCCAGGGGTACTGCCAGTGGTACGGTGTGTCAGCAGCGAAAACAGTGTAGTACAATCTACTTAGTTGTTTAATACTAAAAGGAGAAAAACAAGAACAAGTGAATTGACTTTGATCATCCGTCAATGTTTGTAACTTACGTATGATTTTGTATTTCTATAATAATAATATATTGTGTTGATTCAGCCTCAAATCACTTTTATTACTTGACAAAAACACATATCAGTATTTTATTATTACGAATGTCCCATCTGGATACTTTGTTTTTTAGTCTTTGAACACGCACAATACTACTTCTCTTTTACACTCGCTAAATGCCAATTTTTTTATTCACTCTATTATTTGTGATACTGAATATATTATTAATTGTAAATAAAACGTTGTAATATTGTAATACTCATGAATGAGAAGTGATTCCATAACTTTTAGTCGTTTTCCTACTATAGTTTGTGCAAAATAAATACACACGACGACATTTTCAAATGTAACGTACACACACGCGAGTAAAAGAGCGAGCGCTTCCGACCGCAGTGCGTACGCGACTAAAGCCAAATGAGACATTTAGCCTGTTTTTAATGTGCCACTTTTGAAGTTCGCATAACTCATCTACGGTTTTTTTTACGCTGCGCTGTGGCACACGCACACACGAAACCCCCCCTCCCCTCCCCCCGCTCACTCGCTGACGCCACCGCCGTGTTTTTGTTTTTGCGGGGGGTGAGGACGAGCTACGCACTGTACAGCAACCTCGCCTTAAAGGTATTTATGTGATCCGAGCAACGGTAGGTAGATTAGAAACTTTCTTTTTCCATCCTTGGCAACCGATTCTTTTTTTGAATATCTGTTCTAAATAGTATATTATTTGTGCCTGCCAGTTGTACATATGTGAAAAAGTAAATGAATTACATATGTGTGTGTGATGTGGTTCTTAAGGTTTTGTCACATTACGAGTGACAGACCATAGAACATGGCAGATGTTTTTGACACATAAGCAGCATTAAGAGGGGGAGTAACATAACTATAGGTACAATGTAACAAATTGGTTTCCATACTTATGTCTATGGGTATTACAGCTTCACATCATTAAGAACGGCAATCAATAATACCTTTCCGCTCAAACAAAACAAGTAAGCTGATCGCTTCAAGATACAGAGATTAAGCCGACATGGCAACTGACACTTCTGAAGCAACCATCGCATTTTTGCAGAAAAGGACAAGGAAAAACAGCCCGTGGGGGACTTAACCTACTCCATCCAAAAAATAATATTAACAGCTCAACTATAAAAAAACAAACAAGGGTAATCAAAACTGGAAGCAAAATGAAAGAGGAATTAATTAAGACGAATTTTTGTTCTTTGCTTATAATATTTCAAGTCCGTTGGAGTTTCTTGAATTAATAATCAAATCAACAATGACTCCCCGTTGGTTCCTTTAATATAAATTGGGTTTGTTCTTAAGATAGTGCTTAGATATCCCTTGGCAGTGCTCCAGGGCTGAATTTGGAATGTAATATTGAGATAGAGGGAAACTCTGAACAAATTGGAGGAGATTACATGATTAGAGATAGCAATTTAAATGAAAATACTGTTTCATTTTCAAATTGTGTTTCATTTTCTTTATTCCTTTAGTATTAAAGATAAAAGGAAGGAATATTTGGTAATAAATATAACAATTAATAATAACTAAAGCAGGTACGAAACCTTTTGGCAGGAATAATTATTATTGTTATTGTTCGTTAGGTCTATAACAAAAGCTCTATTTCTAAATATCTTGCGTCAGATGAATTCAGATCTAAAAGATTTGAATGATCAAAATTAATGTGGTTTGTAAGTTTTGCTACGAAACTCATGATTGACACTCATGAAATTTTGCGCTTACTGAACCGGCTTCTTATAAAATGTATGGTTTATAATCAGATTACGCCACGTGTTGCAGTTACAATCCTATCATGACATAATGTCATCCATAGACTGTTGTTCCGAGCCTGGCTGTTCTATATGTTCTTTGATTGAGTTAAGGAATTATTCCTAATGTGATAGTTGCCTTTAAAAAATACGTATACACCGTGTCGTTTAAAAATCATATTACGTTTTTTAATTCGTGATACCTTTACACAATAATGACCCCGCGATTTCTGAAAAGAGATTTATGATCATAGTAAAAGTACTTTTATTCCATCTACGTTTTCATAGATATTTTGTTCTACAAAATGTACATGACTTAACAAAGTTGGTAAATTTTCACTACAATTTTGAATACCGATATTTCCAAGTTTGCCTTTGAATGAATTTTATTAAACTGAATACGTTTTTGTTCGGCGGTCATTCGGGAGTTGTCTGACAATAGCCTTGTGATAAGCTTTGCACTGTTTTGTCATCCACTATGCCCGTTGGCACGGGTTTGTTAAACCGAAGCGACGAGCGAGAAATGAACGTTATAATTTTTTTGGCTGATTCTGGTGAATGGAATTGGTTCTCGCACCGCCTATGAGAAAGACGAAGAAGCCCATGAGTGTGTTCCTTCTTTTAAGTGCTAGTGTACTGGTAAAATGATAATTAACTTTTTTCGTATGCCGAATGCTGCCTTGAATTGTACACATTTTAACTATGTTCATATTTTTCTCATCATATATTTCACTTTAAATAAATATATTTCAAAGGGTGTCAAAGACCCATCACCAAGCCGAAGTTTACTCGTTTTGCACATCATGCTAAGTCATACTAAACAAAAATAATAGCTGTGAATGTGTTTTTAGTATACCTACTGTAAATGGTAAATGTATCGATATTGCACCTAACTAGAAAAAGTGTATGGTGACTTTGAGCCTCAATATCTCCGAACTGAACTGAACTAGTCAGAATGAAGTCTGGTCTGCTGTACCCACTTTTATTTTGTTACATTCGATTTGACAGATAGAAAGTTTGACATTTTAGTTGTATTTACTACTAAAACGTCAACAACTAGAATGGCGGACGTACTGTTTGACGTAATGCTCTCTGATTGGTGTTCACTGTCACAAGAATAAATATATTATTTTTAGTTTTAGAATCATAAACATAACATTATTCTTACCTTTTTATAATAAATAATAAACTTTATTGACATCTTAAAATCATAATTTATCTATAGATACTACAATCAAACCGATTTATTCTTAGTGGACACAAGCCTATTATGTTATATGTATGAAAGAAAGTTCATGGTGCCTATTACTATGTAAGTATGGTAATATACTAATAAGCTGTCTTTCTAATAACAATGTCCTAGGCAAAATGGCGAACTCTTGCTTGATTTATTTGCTTACATACTTACCTGATTTATTAATAAAGTACTAATAACCTACCTCCAACAACTTTGGTAACATTTTTTCAATTCTTAGGAATATATTATGTAACAAACCTATTACATAAGTAATAGGGATAAAAAATCCTTCTCATCTGAACTGATACAAAAAACAGCATTTTATCTACATCGTATCAGAGTCCTTGTTTACTCTTCAAGGGTCAGGGAGCTAAGCCCTCTCACGTGCGATTAACAGAAGGGCTGGTCTGCACGGTGCTTGAAAACCTGTTGTGTTCTTCAGCCTACTTTGAGCCACAGACAAGAATGTGAAAAGAGTTCGTTCCTTTGGAATGGAAGTGAAAATTATAAGCTTCAAGCATTGTAAGTACTGAGTTGACACCTACTGGTTTGATCTTGTGGTTTTTGTAAGTATGCGATTATGTTTGCTGCAAATTTTACGTTTGATTTAAAGGACGATGGGCGGAATGGCCCTCACCACATAAAATGAAGCTCAATTGAACAAAAATAAAATGTAGCTCAATTGACACATCTTAGCAAGATGATATTTTTTTACTATGGGGACGTTGCCCAAAAGCATGGGGTTGTCATAGTAATTAACGGTTAAACAATACACTCACTATTGTTATTTGCCTACTATGAGCATTATAAGAATGAATAATTAGAAGAAAATGAATTGAAATGATTCATTCATTTATATTATACTTGACGGTGCCAGCGGCCTCGCCCGCGTCCATTATACATATAAACCTTCCTCCCAAAGCCGCATTGAAATCCGTTGCGTAGTTTTTAAGCTTTCACCCTTAATTTACCCGGTAGGTCCCTGGGACTCCATTGAAAACTTTCAGCGCTAATAAAACCGTTAGTTTTTGGAATAACAAGTTGTGCGTTCCAGTACCTTCACACAGTGACGTGCTAGACGCGGAGTAGTGCGGAATGTCGATGTGCGCGGCTCCGATCGGTAAGCAAACAGGCTACTGGAGTCCGTGGGACTCCACCGGGGTATTAATGTTATAGTTTTGATGTATTTACGGTACTGTTATTGTGCAAGTTTTTCTGTTTTCAGTTGATATAATGGCATTTAATAGTACAATAAATGTCCTTGATGAAGGTACTGCGTCTGTGGTGGAACAAATGGCTCGAACTGTTGAGGGACGCAAACGCGGATGATAAGGATCAACAAAGTGTGTGTTGAATCAGCCAAGAAAACTAGAACCTGATGAGTTAGTGTTCGAATCCAAGAATGTATGTCGGTTTTCTGACCACAACTCAGTTTCAGATTGTTCAGCGAAAGACTGCGTATATTTTCCTTATTTGTGTTTAGCCTGTGTGCCTTAGCTGTCCAAAAAGAAGGATGAAATGACTATGTAACCAACCGTGAATAGAAGGTCTTGCAAGTTTTTATTTTTTGGTTTAACCATGTTCTGTTTTTTGTTTTATTCATAAATTGAATATTTTATTATTATATTCCTTAAAACATTTTTTATAAACCTGTTTTGTTTTTGAAATGTAGAAACTTAAAGTTAGGTCTCGTAATTTTGTGATAAAAATTGCCATATTTTAGAAGTTCCTCAATGAAAGGCTGTGATTCCATAATTTTAAGTGAAAACCTATCTCATTGTAAAACTTAATAAATTATATACAAATCTTACTAGAGTTTTCTTTTTAAAAAGTTTTTATTTCATATTAAATTTACGATTACATATCCGAGAGTCCTGGGGACTCCACCGGGTAAATTGTGTATGTATGAAGTCACCGGGTAAATCAAGGGTTGAGCATACATAGGGGCAGACAAACAGAAGACAGACTTTGTTTTATACTATGTAGTGATTATAATATAAGGGCAGCGATAGCCTAGATGAGATACCAATGGATTGCCATGCAGAGGGAATCGGGTTCGAATCCATTGGTGCGCACCAATGACTTTTCAAAGTTAAGTGCGTCTTAATTTGTTAATTATCGCTTGCCCCATGCCTTGGAGAGCACGATAAACCGTCGGTCCCGGTTGTTATGAAGATGTTTGACAGTCGTTACGTGGAGGCAGTACCCTCAAATCAACTGATACTGGTCTTAACCATGGAATATCGCTATCCCCTTGGGTTGCGGAGGTCAGACGGCAGTCGCTCTCTGGAAAAGTTGATATTCTGTAATATCTAGTTAGACCAGTAAGCGGACCTCGGGCTCTAAGGCGTGTAAGTCTTGGATGCAACCGGGATAACGCTAGGGCGATGATGATTCATTTATTTTCGTAATTTTCCTATTATTCATTCATTATCATTTAAATGTTTAAAAATACATTATTTTTTATTTTGTTTAATTACTAAATCGTGTTTTGTACTGTAATATAACCATAATGTCAAAATAACTTACAAGTGTAAAATGAAAATATAGGTTAATTAATAATAATAATTTGTTTTTTTATTTATATATCCAACGGATTTAAGTAAAAAAAAGGATTTTAATCAAATAGTGAATACTTAAGGTACACATTGGCATCAGTTCCATGTGTGTTGGTATATGGGGACGGAGCCCATACATTTTTGCCCATGGTCCTTTGCGAAAGTGGTGGATGAAAATATACCTACATAATTTTAGGATATTTTTATTAACTGCAGTCTAGGAGTTCATACATACAGTTGGTGAAAAGTACTGACTTTCATCATTCAGTTCAGAATAAGACCGTCTATGAGTTCTAAATTCGTTTAGAAAAATAATAGAATTATTAATCATACAAATCAGTTTCTACGCGTGTATCGTCTGTTAATTATCGCGTCAAAAATACTGCAAGTCACACAAATTTAAAACACAACTATAGTATTTATTTAGGAGTCACAAATGAAAAATATAATAATATCTTGCAATTTGGCTACGATTAAGTAGCAAATTCCCAATCATCATAGTTCATAACTAAACTACTTATCCCTTTAGAATCATATAACAGCAATTTTATATCTTTCAAAACACTGAGATGACCACTTGTCTATCGAAACAACACAATACAAAAGTATCTCACAAAACAAACATTTTCGATTGAACGAACCCAAACGAATTTTCTCAAGCAGCCCGACCGATAGAAAATGAAATATGAGGGTAATATGCCGACGAAGACGAGAGCCTACAATTGTACTCCAGGGTTCAGAGTATACACATTTTACCAATTTCGACACGTCACTGGGAAAAACCCAAAAATATCTCTATTGAACTCGCAATTTTTGTAACTTTTTCAATTTGACGCGGGATATTTGATTATGACGGTGCTCCGATTTTCCGTGGAAATTTATGCCGAATTTCAATTTTTGCATTTTAGTCCTTTAATGTGAAAAAGGTACTTGAGTCTTAAAACGCGTGCTTACTTGGCGAAGGGCCAACAAGCAATGTGTGAAGAAAAATGGCTATTGAGTCGACCAAAAGTGTGCCATGAATGGTGTACTAGAAAGGTTCCTACTTAAAAATTATTGTGCTTTTTAGACATAAACAAAGAAATTATTTATTAGCTAAGCCCTTAGCAATGCTTTGAGTGGCTATTATGTTACAGAATAATAAGCTAACGGCTTATAATTGTCTATACCTTAAGTTCGAATTAATTGGTCGTCATCGTGGCGCTGTCTCGATTGTGATCCAAGGCTTTCCTTGGAGTTCGGGTACCGCATATTTGCCCTAAGGACAAATGTAAAACTATCGATAGCTTAACATTCAACATCAACTATCAGTTTACAATTAAGCTACAGAAGTACAGAAAACCTTCTTCTCAAAATCGTAATCAAATCGCAATTCAAATGCTTACAAAAATCCTATAATAATAATACATGGAATTTAAACAAGAATGCACGAAAACATCTCTTACACAAACTGCCAGCACTTACACATCGTTTTACAAAAGAGGGACATTATGAAGAACAGTACACCCAACTAATTTGCCAAAGCTCCCATTTATTCACAGCTATCATCTGACCCGTTTACTTTCTTCCATTCAAAAAGCAACACGAAAATTGCCCGTCCCGCATCGTGGAATGTTTCAAAGGCTTCTATTTCTGTCGAGTTTGCGGTTGACCCAAATTCAGTGCTTATAAAGCGTTGGATGCCATCATCCTCAGTGCATAATGTATCGCCACGTGCCTCGTTATTGCCCACCGGAACGGAACAAATAGGCCTGGGCCCTCCCTTACATACAACCACTCTAATTGGGCCCATTGAGGGCCCACGTGACCGCTTCGCGTGACACGTTGGTAATTTTTAAGGTTTTTACCGGTTTTTATCCTAATTTGTTTTGATTTAGAAATGTTTGCTGCTTTTTTGGACTGGTGTTGGATTTGCGAGTGGCTATTTGATATCTTTTGTTGATATCTTTTGCATTTGAAATCTGTGGGTGACATCTTAGATAGACATTGATTATATTTTAGCTCCTGTTTATCAAGTTTCTTTGTATAGTCTGTGCATTTAAGGATGCTAGTTTGTCCAAGTTTATGAAATGCATCGTGCTGTTTGCAGCCACTTGCACTTTTTATTGGAAAAAAAATATAATAATCAAAACAATTGAAAGTTAAACTCAATTCAATTTGAGGGTTATATCCAGGTATAAAATTGAATATGTGTTGAGGAGGACGCTAACCGCATTCAAACTGCATCCAAAAAGTGTACAAACAGTATTTATTGGTTATCGTGGTAAATATCGAAATACTTTTAATTGGTGGATGCATTGGACTGGTGCGTGATTTAATATTCATAACGTTAATAAAAGTACCTATATATTATATTTTACAAAGCGATTTCGTAAGATCTTTTTTTATAAAATTACAGACATTACTTAAGATACTACAGTAACAACATGGTAATAAAGAAATAAAGACACTGTGTAAGAATTGTATAGAGATATGTAAGAAAACTTTTGAAGATTCTTCTGAATTTTTTTATAGTTGCCAAATTTTCCTTAAACAATTCTAGATATTTTGTTCTTCTGTCTGCTTTATTAATTTTAAGTAGCTATGCAACACAGGTGAACTGTCCATGATGAAAATATGAGAGCTAATAATTGTTTATGTATTTTGCTTTAAAACTTTTAACTACAGTTACTGTTCGTCGTCTCAGTGCTTATTTGTTCTATTATATAATTATAGTATAAAATTAACTTTTAATGCAGTTTTGTTCAGACTTATATTTCAATCCTGTTGGTAAAAAAAGACTTACAACTTTTTGCTTATAAAACAACAAAAAATCCATATAAATTTTATTTGTGACGCGACATCGCAATGAAAATGTTGTGCTTATTTATTCTATATCCAGTGTTTGTTTGATATCCTACTTAGCAACAGAAGTTAAGTGCTTGAGTGTTCTATGTCCACTGAATTGACCAATCACAGTCAGTGATGCCATGTCCGCCATTTTGTTTGATTTATTATTGTGTCAGAGACGTCACGGGTACCACATTGTGGCTCTCGGAAAAAAAAACATTAAAAACATTAAAACTTTGTGTGTTTGTGTCTGAATTGTTTTAAACAAGTGATTAAATATGTCTGTAACTGGCCGCAAAACTAAATACAAGAAGACGCAGCCGGAAACTAAGCAGTGACTACTTTTTAATTTACACTCGATTCCGTGATGTTGTTGTCGGGTGTAGTTTCAAATTAAACAGGGTGTTGTATTTAAAAAAAAAGGTGTCATCCTAGACGCTGAAGGTTTATGATTGTTTCCCGTTTTGTCATGTTAAGAAAATTACATATTTCTTTACTCGGAAGATTCAGGGTGTTACTGTAGTTATGATTCCAGTGCATTTATTTTTTCAGCAACTAAGCGCCGCGCCGGCGGTCACTGCCGGCATAGTACAGCTTGTTTTATTTGTTAATCAAGCTATTTTGAATCTCATTTCAATGATTTTAGAATTCATGTTACTTAACTTCAATACCACGATGCCACGAAATGACGCAACACGCCGTTTCATATATTTTCATATATTGTTTAATATATTGCGCCAAAATCAACTGTGTATTTATTCCACATAGGTGCCCTTATTCCATATATTCTTAAACATGCAACGCGAGTGTTTAAAAGTTTCCACATAGGTGGTTCTGTATTCATCACTCACTAATATTTGTACAAATATATCATGAACACTATTATTGCTTTACTTAGTCAACGTAGACCATTCGACTGTACTGAATTTCATGTTTTATAATAATTCTGAAAGACTATCTATTAGTCTTTTATTAATATTAAAATCTCCGCATAACACAATCTTATATTTACGAAGACAGTATGTAGACAACAAGGAGTTGAATTTATTGAAAAATATGTTAATATCTTCCTGACTCTCTTTTGGTGGTCTATAAATACAAAAGACGAATAGCTTATGCTCTGTGAGTTCTACGCCAGAAATTTCAATGATACATTCTTGAAAAAATTTGTATAAACCATTAATAGATTTAGGATTTATAACATTATTTCTTACAAAGATACACGATCCACCACGTCATGATTTACGGAAGAAAGAAGATACTAGTTTAAAGTTAGGGATATATATAATTGAAACATCGGATTGAAGCATGTTATGTTCAGTTACGCACAATATATAATGACCGACGATTGAGGGTAGTAAGATCGACAACACAAAAAATTTTTCGCTCTATATTTTTAATTGATTAAATACAGTAAATCAAATAAACTTTCAATAATTAATGTAAATATTTATATGCCAACTTAAATACCAACCAGATTTAGTGTAATTCCTGAGTCACAATCTATTATACACATTGCACTAGCACTATATTATTATGGACAGCATCGAGGCAATCGCGTCAACTTTTTCCACCACTATGGCGAGCATCGAGGAGCGCATGGCCAACTTTGAGGCTGAACTGCAGAAAAGTGCCAAACAGCCTAACAACACACCCAGCGTAACAAGTATAGCAGCCGATTTTTCATCCTTCCGGGCATTTGTGGTGGAAACCATTGGAGCTTTCCAACGTCAGATTGAGTTGCTGGCGCGCGAAGTGGACAGCATCGAGATGCGCAGTCGCTGAAAAATGCTTCTGATCCATGGTGTCGCTGAACATAAAAATGAAGATCCTGTTCAGCTGGTCATTGATGTAATTAAAGATCTTCATCTTACTGATGTCAGTAAGGATAACATCAAGCGGATTCACCGGATGGGTCGTCAGTCGGGTTCAAATAAGCCGAGACCAATTATAGTCAAATTCCAACAGGCAGCAATTCGTGATAAGGTATGGTTCTCCAAGACCAAGCTGAAAAGTAGCGGCAAAACCCTGTCTGAATTTCTCACGAAGGTACGGCATGATACATTCATGGCAGCAAGGCACCGATTTGGAGTCACAAAGTGTTGGACACGAGAGGGCCATATTTTTGTATTGGACTTCGACGGGTTACAGCATCGTATTTCTTCTCTCGGCGAACTCAACCGGATTAAGGCGGGTACTCAAAAGACGCCGACTGTTGAGAAACCTGCGGCTGGGAAGACAAAACGAGCAGCGGCCACGAAGAAATAGGTAGCATGCATCACATAATTTCTAATTGGCAGTAGTTGCGGCATCCGTGGTTTGTTTACTTTATATGTTATGTATTTTACACTTTTACCCTATCTTCAATAGCACAACTCCTTAATACCTCCTAATTCGTTACTTTTGACTTCGACTTTCTTACTAATCAACTTCTCTAATAATATTATTCCACCTTCTATCTATAATTTAATACTTTAGCTTTTCATTTCACTGTTTTCAACTTCACGAGTTCATGACAATTTGACACTTGACATCTGTCAACGTCAAAACTGCGTTTCGTTTTCTATAGTTGGAAACGTTTAGAAACTGAGCCGTGAATTATATGTAAGTACTCTTCATTTAATATTCTTTCATAACCCATATAACTATTTACTTTCTACAAATATATATTTGCTCTACTTTACTTATTTGGATATTTATCTATTCTTTTCTATCTTTTTTAGCATAAATTTATTTATTGGTTCGTTAATTATTCATACTTAATAATATACTATTTATCTCTGAATATTTACTCTGTACTAAAGACAAAGCCCGGATGTTGCATTTTACAATTACCTATTATTTTCGAAAGCGCATAATAATATTAGATGTTTAAACTTTAAATCCTATTTTTCTTTTGTTGTCAAGCATTGCAATTTGTATATAAATATTTTTTTTTTGTTCTGTAATCTGTTAGCACTGAACTGGCAGGTGGATAAAATTAGACAGATTAAGTTATAATACTCAAATTGTATTTTATTATATTTTTAGTTATTTATTTATTATTATATTTATTTTTTATATATTATGTCAGACCAGTTACAAGGTAGCGATAACGATAGTTTTTTTTCTATGTGTAGTCATAACAGTAGTTTTGAAAGCATTCCTTCTCTTGCTGAAACTTTGCAGTGCGAGTTTGCCGATGTACCTGGGAACTTTAATGTCGTTCATATAAATGCTCAGAGTATCCGGCCCATTTCCAGGATATGCTGACCACTTTTGACTGTAAGAATATCCATGCTATTCTTGTTTCCGAATCTTGGTTAAAACCTTGCCTGTCGTCTGTGTCTTACTCTCTTCCTAATTTCCGACTCATAAGAAATGATCGAACCGGGAGTGGTGGTGGTGGTGTTGCCATTTATCTCCGTACTCACATTCCTTTCAATGTTGTTAATATGTCATCACAACTTCCACCGCTCAATGCTGGCGAACATCTCTTCGTGGAACTAGATCTGGCCTATACCAAGGTTCTGCTTGGTGTTTTTTATTCCCCTAACTGTCACATAAATTATTTCTCTTCTTTCGAACGTATCTTAGAAAATCTAGCTCCTACTTACAGTCATACCATAGTCATGGGTGATTTCAACACTTGTTTGTTGAAAAAGGATTCGCGCTCATCTTCCTTGTGTAGTATTGTCGAATCTTGTAATCTATCTATCCTCCCTTTAAATGCTACACATAATTTTCCTAATTCCACTCCTTCTCTTCTTGATCTCATGTTTGTCTCCTCACCTTCTCTTGTCGCCAAGCATGGGCAGTTTCCAGCTGATGCTTTTTCCTACCACGACCTTATCTTTCTCTCCTATAAACTTCGTCTTCCCAAGACAAAGACTAAAATTCTTCTGCAACGTAATTTTGGTGGCATGAATGTAGAAAATCTTCGCAGAGATGCAAGTATGATCGACTAGAGTCCTTTACAGAGAGCAGAGACCATTGACGAGAAAGTTCAATTGTTCACTAACGCTATTATTCGTCTATAAGATGTTCATGCACCAGTCCGTGCGATTAGAGTTAGACAATTACCATCACCTTGGCTAACCGCTGAAATTAAAGTTTTGTTGCCTAAGAAAGCTGTAGCTAAAACTAAATATAAATGTCGACCTACTTCTCGCAATTAGGACAACTACATTGCTAT
This sequence comes from Euclidia mi, assembly GCA_944739405.2. NCBI lineage: Eukaryota > Metazoa > Arthropoda > Insecta > Lepidoptera > Erebidae > Euclidia > Euclidia mi. The sequence continues at coordinate 15,989,638 of OX123194.2, read as the reverse complement.
CAGAAATCACTGTAAAAAGGTGTGTAGGAAAGCACAACGCCAATACATCCATAGTTCTGTTGAGAATGCAGATCCAGCTAAGGTCTGGAAATTTCTAAAAACTTTGGGAGTTGGAAAATCTTCACATGATCCTGTCTCTCATAAAATAGATATTAATTTACTAAATCGTCATTTCACTACTTCGTCTAAATTTGATCAGACAACCAAAGCGAATACTTTGCATGATCTTTCATTGCTTCCAACCCCAAATTATCCATCTTTCATTTTTAATCAACTATCTGAGTGTGATGTTAAAAAGAGCGTGTTATCCATTGCCTCTAACGCAGTCGGTAATGATTGTATCAGCCGAAAAATGATAAGTTCCATATTAGATAAAATCCTCCCCATCCTTTGTCATATTTTGAATTTTTCCTTATCTAGGGGCGTTTTTCCCACCGTATGGAAAGACGCCCAAATTATTCCTTTACCTAAAAAACCTAATCCGTCTTCCTTTACTGAGTTCCGGCCAATCTCCGTCCTACCATTTCTATCTAAAGTGCTCGAGCGTCTTGTCCATGCCCAACTCAGCACATTCCTCAATAAAAACCTTCTTTTCAATCCACTCCAATCCGGTTTCCGTTCAGGTCACAGCACGGTTAGGGCACTGATCAATATTACCGACGACATCAGGCTCGGTATGGAAAATGGCAACGTGACTGTGCCTACTTGATTTTAGTAATGCCTTCAATACTATTGATTTCCATATTCTGCTTGGCATATTGCGCTCTATTAACATATCTCCACCAGTAATTGATTGGTTTCACAACTACCTGTTTGGGCGCCGACAGCGTATACGGATTGAAGAAATTGAATTTGTCTTCTTGGTGTACGTCTACAGTCGGCGTTCCACAGGGTGGCGTTCTATCTCTTTTGCTTTTCTCAATTTTTATAAATTCTATCTCTTATCAACTTCAGTCATCCTTTTTCTTCAGTCCACCTTTATGCAGATGATCTCCAAATTTACACTCAAGCTCCTGTCCATGAGCTGTCTGAAGCAATTCGTATCATAAATTCGGATTTAGATCGCATATCTGCATGGAGCCTTAGATTTGGCCTCCAAATCAATCCTACTAAAACATAAATTATTGCTATTGGTAGTCCCAGGTTGATTGCGCGTGTGGACCGGACTTGTTTACCCCAAGTTAACTTTAGTGGTACTCCTTTACCCATAAGTGATTGCGTGAAGGATTTAGGAGTGTATATTGATAAAACTCTATCCTGGGTCCCTCAAATTAGGGAAGTAAGTAGAAAATTATTTTCTGCGGCTGGGACGTTGCGAAGATTGCAAAACTTTCTGCCGACTGCCACTAAAATTGCGCTTGCAAATTCTCTTCTTCTACCTATCCTTGACTATGCCGATGTCAGCTATCTAGATCTCACGGAGGAGCAACTTGATAAACTTGAGCGACTTCAAAATTTATGCTCCCAATTCGCCTTCGACGGAATACTCACATACTTTCTTTACTTTATAACATTCTCTTTAACCCTTCTGCTCCCCATTACTTAAAGGATCGCTTCGAGTTCCTTTCTGATACGCATTCTAGATCTCTAAGGTCATCGGTGAATTTGAGACTGGCAATGCCAATGCATTCCAGTAGTTTTTATGATAAATCATTTACTGTCCAAGCTGCACGCTTGTGGAATGCATTGCCGATGTCTATTAAACAAGCTCAAACACTAACTTAATTCAAGAAATTACTCAAAGAATACTACTTGACTCTTTAACCTTCCTACTCTTGTAATTATCATTTTTCTATTTCCTTTAATTTATATAGCAATAATTTATGTATCATTAATATTAATATCTATGTATTTTATTATTATTTATTTATGTGTGTACATAGTTATTTATGTAAGTAGGGTAAACGGTACAATGATTGGCACCCTAAGCCGCTTTCTACTACTAAGTAACAAATTCTCAGGAAAATACAAATTCAATAATATTTTCTATGGATTTGTGGGAATTGTGTTTACACAGGCATGAATAAAAATAAAACATCGTATTTAATAAAGCCGTTTTATTAGCATAAAATGTGCTCAAACTTATTTCTTAAGAAAAGTACAATCATTGGCACCCTGGTATAGTTATTGGCAGTACCAAAAAGGTACAATCATTGGCACTTTTGGCCTAAGGCCGTAATACCCAGACAGTCTTAAGACTTGATATCCGGATTTTTATACATGTATTCTATATAGTATAATCAAAATATATAGGTATTTATGAATGTTTATGTTACCTTCTAATATTTCTAACATAAGTCTATATTTGAAAGAAGTTTAGTTCATTTGCCACGTTTTATATCTTTCTTTCGGCATATTTTTCTAATGTAGCTCATCTTGTCTCTTAGATACGTTGTAGCAAATGAGCCCTGTTTCAGTTTCTCACAAGCATTTTGCTCGTAATATTTTTGTCTATCTTTGTTTTAAGCGATATCTGTCCTGATTTCTGGGTACTTTGTAGAGAAAGGTTGCCATCTCTGTACGATCGTATTATAGTAAGTTGGGTGTAGAAAAAAGAAATATACAATCTAAAGTTGTGTGTATGCGAATTTGACGGAAAATAAACAAAAATCTGAAAAAAATATGATTCTAAAATGTGGCGATAACTATGTTGTTGAACAATTTTTAAGTATAGTCATTGGCACTATCGGAAAAGACGATCCATCTATTTAATAGCGCAAAACTAACGTTTATTAACCTTTAATGAAGATAACAGATACAAATAAATAGGTACTTTTGTGTAAAATTATTTAAAAATATATTTTTTCGCTTCGGAAAGTAACTACCTAACCTAAGCATTTCATTAAATTTTTAGGCTATTTAGCAAACATTTTTTTAAAACAGTTGTTAAAGTAAAATGGTTCATGGTTAAGATTTAAATATTTGTTCTGTGTATAAAAAATTGGTTAATCCTGCTTATGAATGTATTTCTGTGACATAATAATATGAGATTTTCCTAATATTCAGGATAATTCAGCAGAGTGCCAATCATTGGAGGTGTGCCAACATTACTATAGTTTGCCCTATATCGTTATTTATGTATGTTTATAACCATAAACATACATAAATATCTATGTAAAATTCGTATTAATAATGTTTATCAATAATGATCGCCAAACTACCCCCTTTCTTTTGAATCCATGTTGTTCTCCAAAGGTTGCCTGTAAGAGATTACTTAATAGTGATAAGGCCGCCAATTGTACTATCTATAATTTATGTTAAGTTTCATTATTGTAAATTTCTTTGGTGCAATAAAGATGATTATTATTATTATCTCCTTTATTTCTTATTTTTCAAATTAAAATTACATTTTTAAATATATAATTCACTCAAAAAAAACACATTTAAAAATATAAAATTAACCGTGGGGTCCCACCAGCATCGGGCACAGGCTCCAAGCTGCCGGTGGTTAGGGCTCCAGAGACAGGAACTTTCTCACAATACGTGCCGTGTCCAGAAATACTGCCTTCTGCATCAGGCCCTTGACCCAAGCACCCAACGCGAGCCTCTTAAGGTGACGGTCCAGGCTCTTGGCTATTAGACCATTAACGGTCACGACTATCGGCACAATAATTGCTGAGTTCACATCCCACATGTCGACAATCTCGTGAGCCAAGTTCAGATATTTAAACTGTTTTTCCTTTTCGGCTTTCACGAGATTCTCGTCATGAGGAATAGTGACATCAACAATTATTGCAAGGCGCTCTGATCGATCTGTCAACACGATATCAGGCTTGTTGGCTACAACAGTCCTGTCCGTGATGATAGATCGATCCCAGTACAATGTGACATGGCCATTTTCGAGAACTGGCTCTGCTACATACCTGTAGTACGGTACCTCGATGTCTACAAGTTTGTACTTCAGAGCAAGTTGCTGGTGAATAATTCTGGCTACTTGGTTATGCTTGTGAAAGTACTCGCCGTTAGCAAGACGTGAACAACCGGAAACAATATGCCTGAGGGATTCACCAGGTTGGTGACAGGCACGGCAAATATCAGTAGTTCCATCCCTCAAGATATATTTCCGGTAGTTATTCGTCTTGACAACTTCGTCAGCAATTGCACAAACAAACCCTTCGGTTTCCCCAAAGAGGTCACCGAAGCGTAGCCAGTTCACCGAGGCTAATAGGTCAACAGGGTGAGCCCATTGTCTACTGCGACAACATCTCGATGCATATTCACGTTCGCCCGGAGAAAATATTCTCTGAGATTGCACACCTCGCGATTGTGTAGGGTCTTGACATTCAGAAAGCCGCGACTCCCGCACTTTCGCGGGATGTACAACCTCATTACGGATGAACGTGGATGATGCATACGATATGCCGTCAGCAATGTGCGAACTCTTCTGTCCAGGGCGTCCAATTCAGACTGAGTCCACTTGAGTATGCCAAAGGAGTATACCAGAAGTGGCATGACCCAACCGTTGCAAGCTCGAACCTTGTTGCCACCTGATAAAAGACTTTTCAGTACTTTATTCAGGCGGCCAAAGAAACGCTCTTGCAACGATTGCTTCATGACGGCTTCATTGATACTTAAAGCCTGTGACATACCCAAGTACTTATAGGTATCAGTTAAGAGAAGCGTTCTTAGGTTAATGGAATCTGAGAGTTGGATCCCCTCAGATTCCACCATCTTTCCCTTCTTCACATGAATGACAGCATATTTATCCACACCAAACTCCATATTGATAGATTTACTAAAATTTTCGGTTACGTTTAGTAAATCCCTCAATTGGGCATCAGAGTGGGCAAATAACTTCAGATCATCCATGAACAGCAGGTGAGATATGACCTGACTACTTCTCTGTAACCTGTAACCCAACCAGAACTCAGTAAAGTACTGAGAGGGTTCATGGCTAAGCAAAACCAAAGGGGTCTCAGACTGTCGCCCTGAAAAATCCCTCTCTCAATTTTAATACATTCGCCGTCCTCCTGGATCCTTCGGCATCCTGGATAGCAAAGAGTCGTATTCCATTGCCCCATACATGTCATTTTTTTTGTCACTTCATTTTGTTTAGTATTTTCTTCATCTTTTAAAGTCCAGACAAAAAAAAGGGTTTAGTATGCAAGTACAATGCAGGAATGTGTATACCCACCTTTGGTCCCTCTGGAATGTACGATTAATGAGGTACCGGTCCACACGTTTTTCAAATCTGCGGATTCGGTTTGCCCATGCATAGACTTTCTGTTTTAGGAAGTCAATGCGCTCTGTGACGCGGGATGTATAATCTTGAGGACTAATATTAGTCCCCACAAAGGCCCATTTCACAAAGTGCATTACCCTGGGGCGTGTATTCCCCGCCCTATAACAGATAAGCTTGCCAATAAGTGCCCTTGCCTCGGCAATACGCCTCTCAATCCTGCACTGCCACGCCGGTACAGCAGACCCTTGTCGTATAACAGTGTCAGATTCAGGGAACTTAACACCTGCTATACGACATGCCGCTACGGTAGCACAGTACAGGATTGAATGAGTATCACCGAGATCCTCACTATTATCTAAATAATTAGATAATAACGAGTCAAGAGCACTTACCTGCGCTATATTTCGCCTATGCATAGGCAACCGCGGCAGACGAGGTCTAATCGTTGGTGGCGTGTGCCGGTAGTCCCTAATCGCACATTCCAAAGCGTCCTTTACCTCCTCATTGCACGGGGTACTTACATTATCAGCCATGTCATCCTCCTCCACGACGGCGCTGCCACCCATTGGTGGTGCGTTCGGTGTCGGCGTTAGCGTAGGCCGGACGGGATTGATATGGCTCGAAGGAAAGTATTCTGAGCGGATCCTATCAAGCAAGGTATTATCCAACTTGCCACTGCGTTGGATAACTCGTACCTGATCCGATAATCGTTGAGCCGTTACGTTGATGCTTGGTTCCAAGGCCTGAAACATAGACAGCATGACCATCCGGATCAGTTATATAGCTCTTTGTTTGACTTGATTAATGACGAATTTCAGACTGTATTTACATCCAAAAAATTAAATGTAACTGACCGTCTGATGTTTAGTGATTGGGCAACTGAAGGTATTCATAAAAGCCGGATTAGGTTATATGAACTGTATGATGAAAAAACTTATAATAATAGTCAGAACTTTATTAATTATGTAAAAAAATATTCCAAAATATTTAGACAAGCTTGTAGTACAGCAAAATCTATTTATTTGAGAAATAAAATAAAATTATCAGAAAACACTATAAAGGCTACCTGGAATGTCATCAACAATGAAACTGGCAGAGCCAAAGCACGCAGCCGTGACTTCTTATTAAATATCAATAATGTGAGTGTTGCAGAGGACCTGGAAGTAGCGACAGAATTTGAGAAGTTTTTTTCTAATATACCTATAATAACAACAGGGTCGCTCGACTCATCTTCCATGTCTGCTGAAATGCTTCTTAGGGACTGCGTGCCAGAATGTGGTGCAGCCTTTGAATTTACCGTTGTGACTACTAAAGATGTTATTTATCAATTTAAAACTATAAATATGAAAAAGACAATGGATTTGTGGGGATTGTCAGTGAAGACTGTTTCATTCATTATTACCATAATAGCTCCACATCTTGCAACAGTGTTCAATGGTTGCGTCGCTTCTGGAATATTTCCTGATTTAATGAAATATAGTAAAGTTATACCTTTATTTAAATCTGGCGACACATCAGACCCTTCTAATTTGCGACCTATTTCTGTATTGCCAACGCTTAGTAAAATTTTTGAAAAATTAATACTTAGTCAATTGCTTAGTTATTTTAACAGACATAATCTTCTTCACAAGAAACAGTTCGGATTTACGAGGGGTCGTTCAACTACTGACGCAGGAGTAGAGTTACTCAAAAGTATATTTACAGCTTGGGAGAATTCGCAAGATGCTTTAGGAATTTTTTGCGACTTGTCCAAAGCCTTTGATTGTGTACATCATGATACTCTGGTCAGGAAATTATATCATTATGGCATTAGGAACAAAGCTCTTAATCTCCTGGTTTCTTATTTGGGCAACAGAATCCAGAAGGTTCAGATTAATGATAAGACATCGCCAGGTTCTGCCTTAAAAATGGGCGTCCTACAGGGTTCAATACTCGGACCATTTCTATTTTTGATCTATATCAACGATTTACCCTATTACGTAAAGAACAATCATGAGATTGTGTTGTTCGCGGATGACACCTCTTTAATTTTTAATATTAAAAGACAACAGAGTAATTTTGACGAAGTAAACAACGCACTCTCTAAAGTTGTTAATTGGTTTAATGTAAATAATTTATTACTCAATGATAAGAAAACTAAACTCTTAAAATTCTCCATGCCCAATGTTAAACAGATGGAAACCAATGTACAACTGAAGGACACCAGAATTGAGCCCGTCGGGACAACCTTATTTCTAGGTATTATGCTTGATTCCAAACTTCAATGGGGTCCGCATATAGAAAGACTTTCGGGCAAACTTAGTTCTGCAGCTTATGCGGTTAAGACAATTAGACGTCTCACAGATATTGAAACAGCTAGAATGGTCTATTTCAGCTACTTTCATAGTATTATGTCATATGGGATTCTTCTCTGGGGGAATGCTGCAGACCTTGACACAATATTCGTTCTGCAGAAAAGAGCAATAAGGGGTATTTACAACCTCGGTCCTCGTGTTTCTCTAAGAGAAAAGTTCAGTGAGATAGGCATTCTAACTGTTGCTTCGCAATATATATACGAGAATCTGTTATATGTCCACAAGAACATTGACACATTTAGTAAAAAAAGTGATCTACACACTGTTAATACTAGACATAAGAATAATCTTATAGTTCATAGCACCCGCCTCCACAAAATAAGTAGCTGTTTTATGGGGCAGTGTATACGTTTTTATAACAAGCTCCCTCTTAATATAAGAAATTTATCTATAAATAAATTCAAAATTATTGTTAAAACTACACTGTGTTTAAAAGCATATTATAAAATTGCTTATTATATAGGCGATAATATAAAATGCTTGGGATTGAGCTGCTCTAATTCAACACAAAAATATAAATGATGTACAAACTGAAAAATTTCAATTTGACTTTTCGTAAGCACTTTAAAAAAGTTTACACGAAATAAATAATCATTTCATTTCATTTCATGCGACTACGGTACGCAGTGAGGTTAGTGCCCCCCTCTGTCGCCCCAAAATATGCGCGCATGACATGTTCGTTCATCGAAGTCGTTCACTTCATGCGCTGCACATTACCACCGGCAGCGGGGACCCTGTTTGGGGCCGGTGGGCCCCGAGGTCCTAAGCACGCTGATGGCCGGCCTCTCCCACGCCGCCGCGCAGGTGACGGTGTCGACAGCGGAGAGAAATACTCGTCGCTAGAGCTCGACGCAACTGCAGCCGTCGGTGTTGTTGGCGCAGGTTCCGACGGTTGCGAGGCGGAGCTCGGTGACAAGTCCGGAGGTGTTGGATGTGCTCTACGTTTTCTGGCTCTAGTTAACATGCTAATTTGTTGGTATTTTCATTTTAGTAAATATTTTTGTTCTTTGACGTGTCATATTATTGTTTGGCGTGACGGCTGTCATAGCATAAACTTTTCACAATTTTCCGTAATTACGGAGGTTTTCATCAGATATTTTATTGCCTTGCTTGTTTTTTATATTATAATTTAGTTTAGATATACTATTGCACTAGAATTGAGATAAGATGTGTGAAATATTAATATTTATAATTTTAGGAAGAATAAGCACGTTGACAGTTTTGGTGTTGCCAGATATTATTATTATTATTATTAGTGGTGGTTGACGGCATAAAATACAAGTGTCACCACCCCCTATCTTCCCGTGGGTGTTGTAAGAGGCGACTAAGGGATAACACGATGTAAATGCCATCTTTGCGTAGAGACGGAAAACTCGACATCAAACCCTATACGACTGCCTCGTTGGTCTCGCGGCATAAATGTGCGCGTGGGATCGGGAGGTCCCGGGTTCGATTCCTGGGTCGGGCAGTGTTATTGGGTTTTTCTGTCACGAAATTCTCAGTAGCAGCACGGAGTCTGGAAATGTGCCCGGTACGGCAATAGGCTCGCCCCTTATTACGTGGGACTAAAGTATATCTGGCTATCTAAAAGTGGGTTTAGAAATGCACCTCTGCCTACCCCTTCGGGGATAAAAGGCGTGACGTTATGTATGTATGTATTATTATTATATATCCACCGCCTTGCCATCTTTATCAAGTAAATCCAACGATGATGCCAACAAGTCACTTTTATTAGATAGCCCATTTATATTTTGGTGTAAAAAAATATTTTTTTATGTACGAAAAATCTCTATGGAATTATAATCATCTTTCAATCAATCAATAATCAAACTATGTCTTTGCTTTTCCTCGCTTTTAATATGAAATTTTGTGAAATATTTTGCTGTTAGGTTTGCTATGTTTATGGTAGTGACATTTTATGTAACTCATTATGTAGTTCAATATGTAGACACGGTTTGGCCAAAAACTGCTTGGTTAGTAGTAGAGCCTTGCTAATTTCAGCATGAATGGGCCGGCTCGACCGTGGAAGTACTACCCTCTCACAGACGATCGACATAAAGTAACAGTACCTAAACTGTTGCGTTTCGTTCGGTGAGTGAGAGTGCCGGAGGCTCTATGCCCTATTCCTACTCCCTCATCCCACTCCTTATCCTATCCCTTTTTTCAACCCCAAGGGGCGTCAACGCACTTTTGACTCCTGTGGTATTGCTTGTGTCCATGGGCGGCGGTAATTGCTTACCATCAGGCGATCCGTCTGATCGTTTGCCGTCTATTATTATAAAAAAAAAAATGTAGTGGTTTAAGTGGCCACCTCACCGGTTGACTCGGCGCCATATGTTGTGGGTTCGATTCCCATATGAGACAAACCATGTGCGATTCAGAAATTGTTGTTTCGAGTTTAGTATGTTGATAAAGTCTTCCACGACACAGGATTTATACCTAGTACGGGAGTAGATAGTCTTTAAAATAAATATGACCATCATTTTCTGAACTGTCAGCAACATACAACATACATTGTCTAAAAATTTTGCCTCTGCAAACTCAAATGAGCTTAGCTCCTTTAGATGCATAAAATATGCCACGCTATGCTAGCAACGTTGATGCCCGTGTGCAGGGCGTTGAAGTGTGCTCCAAATCTTCACGGTGTCTTCGACGTTCCTCAGTGGCGTGTTTCCGAATATAACACGTATATGAAATGGATGATCAGTGCATACTACGTGCTTGTTCTTAAAAATCACACATTCTTTTTTACCATAGTGTGCTGGCACTAATAATAGTGAATTGAATGTTTCTCTCAGTACTTACAAAACATACTTTTATTAAATAAAAAGGATACTTTCATATTTTTAAACAAACCTTTTTTAATTAAAAATCCTTCCCAGATTAATATCATTTCACGTTAAACTTCCCACCATTTTCACGGAAACGTAGAAAGCAACCTTTCCTAAATAAGAATTCTTCTGCCAGAACCTAAAACAAACAGGGTACCGGGATGTTTATAGTTATATATGTTATGTATGTTAGTGCTTCGGGATTGTTGTTAATGCGGCCAGTACAACGGCTGCTACCCAAGTTTCAACTTAAACTATGTTTATTGCGCCGCATAACATGAACATATAGCGCCAAATAAGATTTTTAAACTTCCTCTATGCTTCTGTGCTCCTGGTAGCTGAAAGTTTTGATGCTGCTTTTATTAATCTGGGGAGTTAGAAATGTTTTGGTTGGATAACTTACCATTTCTCTACCATAAAATCATAATGCTTTTTTATTTCGACGACCGGTTGGCGCAGCGGGAGTGTAAGTGACTGCTAAGCCGAAGGTCGCGGGTTCGATTCCCGCACAAGTCAAACATTTGTGTGCATGAACTGTTTGTCTTGGTCTGGGTGTTTCTATGTATTATGTATGTATTTACAAAAAAATAAAAAAAAAGTATATAAGTATGTTTATCCATTATCTAGTACACATAGTACAAGCTCTGCTCTTAGTTTGGGACTAGATGGTGTTGTGTGAATGTGGTAGAATATTATTATTTATGAAATATGATAGCACGGGTGGTATAATGGTTCAAGCGGTCGACTCGACGTGGAGTGCTGTGAGTTCGGACCCCATATTGGACAATACTTTGCGTTGTTTTGAGTCTGGATGACAACTACGCTATAAATGCACTTATGAGTCTCTTTGTTTCTACTGACAGCGCAGCGTGAAGGTATCTGCCACGAAATTAGGGGATGTGGATTATTTTTTTATATTTCATCCAACACATAGACATCATCATCATTTATCGGGGGCCTTCTTTTTGGGGAGTCGGCCACACACTCGCACGAAAAACAAGCGAAAAACAAACAAACAAAATATAGGCAGACACGAAGATAAATTCAGAAGTATTTTTCAAAACCGTCAAGAAAAGAAGTATATTTCACAAAAAGCATGCAAATAAAATATAAAGCTACTGAACATAACTTTCTCAACTACTGTAAAACCTTCAATATTTTTACTAAAAACGAAATCCAATACACTTTACGAACTAGATTTCTATGCGGCGCACATAGTACCTATTTCTCACTAATAAATAACTTATAACAAGCTAACTTACGAATTCCGGAGAAATAGGAGAAAACGGGAAATGAATTATTGCACTGACGTTTTAAAATCAAACTCTCTGGAAGTGATCGTTGAGAGAACGTTTGTCAGATGGATGTCATTTATTGATTTAACTTGGTTTAAAAGTTTCAGCTGAATCATAGTGATGGAGCTCTGCAATCTGTCAGCGACTGCGTCGGCGAGATGGTTCAGGAAAGGTAATGCTAGATTCAATAGAGGTTGTATGTAGTCTTGTGTAGTTCGCGAACGAACTAGTTCGAAAGAGTGACTCCCACAGATGAACTACGCGAACTAGTTCCCCAAATAGCCCGCTCCATAGTTCAGTCGTTCGTGACAGAACGAGTAAAGGTCTCGTCAAAAGGGGATCATTATATATATTTTTGTCTCCAACATTTTATTAGTAATAGTGCAATGTTCAATCATCTCGTCGCAGCAGCAGCAGATTTTCAAAACGAGCGAACGAACGACTTGAACGAACGAAGGAACTTCTTAAAATAGTTCAGTTTAAGGCCGATCGTTCGCTCGTTTTAAAACTGCTCCTGCTGCGAAGAGCGAAGAGCTGGGAACGACACACGAACTAACTAACTAAAAGAGCGAACTAGTTCGTTTAGGAGCGGCGAACTAGATCGTTCGATCTCTGTCGCGAACTATTACGCCCAAGACTAGTTGTATGTTTTATGAATGTAGGAGTGTGTTAGATGTTCGTGATCGCTACACCGAAGATATTTTTTGATCTAAGAAACCTTATTTTTATATAACTGTAATTAATCAAAAAATAAAAGATGAGATGATTCCATTTTTGTCCCGACGTTTCAGCATGGATCATATTTGACCTGTATACGATTGCTTACGAGATAGAGATGAGATATATTAATCAGCTATGATGAGTGAGATATCTGATTAATTTATCACATAATCTCTTTTTTGTTCGGTTGATAATCCTTTGGTGTATTTCAATATTGCCTACTTCAGGACTTCCATCAAATCTTCCAAATTAATCACGCTGGTGGCTGCTGCTTTTAGTAATAATAATTCTTCATCACCACGTCTCACACAAAATCACACGCGCACAACGACATTTCACATCAAGTTACTATAAATTCAGTAAATGTTACCAAAATAAAAAAAGTATCTCAGAAGTAAGAGTCATCATCATCATCAGCCAATAACAGTCCACTGCTGGACTAGGCCTCTCCTTTGAAAGGAGGAATTGGCCTACTATACCACGCTGGCCAAACGGGTTGGTATAGGGTTTGTATCAAGTTTTCCTTCTCTTACAGTGCTGTTCTCTGCATAATATGCTCCCTCTGTCGGCTCTTACGACACCCATGGGAAGATATGGGGTGGTGACATTCCGTATTCTTTATCCGTCACCACACGGAAGTAAGAGTATATCTTCGTAAAATTAGCCTTCAGAACATCTCCGGAATTCTTCATAGGAATTTATCTTACGGCTCGTCTGACGATGGAATCACGTCTGCGCCCTTGCGAATTAAAATATTTATTTTCATTTTAGTGCCCCTCCACCTGTGTTTATAGCTATCGTAAACACGGGACTCCTGTTATCTTATACAAGGCAGTGCGAAGAATGGAGTTGGTTTTTTTTATTCCTGATTGTTGAAAATTTGTTACTTTTAAAAAAACTGGCTCTTTGGGACGGTACGATTGCTAACCTGCCTAGTCATTGTATGACCGGAATTATAAAAGATGAGTCATTAATAATGATGAGTCAAAATTAATCTCTGGAACAGGAACCCTCCGATATCGATTTTCCAGCACATTATTTAAGGAGCCGCTCGCGCTGCGCCAATAAAAACTACATCGATGTATGGGTCTGATCCCCGGAAGGTACAACACTGCTACTTATCATTGCTAAAAAGCCTTTGTCCAGCAGTGGACATCTCTATCCGAGATGATGATGATGATGATTTTAAGTATCGCTGCTGCCTAGGCTGTACATACACAACATTTAATCAACGGGCACAACAAAGGCATAATACAGACAAATTATGGCATTACATCCGAATACAATATTATCAAAAACATGAGTATGCCTCTACAAACCTCTTATGGTACTTATGCGTGTGAATAAGCACAAAAACGGCAAGCATATTAAAATAATTCAAACAAATAGCAATTGAACAGGTATTTATTTATCAAGAACAAAATTCATTTTGCAGTAATTCCACTATCTTAGCACTAACTGCGAGCGACCGTTCGGATCTTAGCTTTTATATTGCGTTTTATAACATTCTACAGGCATTCCTGAGGTGTTCCACTAACATTTACACGTGCCTTAGGGAATGAAACCCAGTAAAACAGGCGTAAATGAGCAAATTTAAGATTGTGCTATAATTACAGTAGAGATCGGATTTTACTTGGGACTTTTGCGAAGGAACGGTGGCTTTGCTCTTTTATGTATTGAATTGGATTAATATTTAAAATTGTTTAATGGATACGATAAGTTTTTAAGATTACAAACCTAATAAGTTTATTACATAAATAACACTGTATTATTAAACATCACATGTGTCTAGCTGCATATATTTCCAAATAAGGACTTGAATGTAGGTATAAGTAAACTTTATGAAAAGTATAAAAAATCGCATTGTCAACAAGAGTTTACGTTCATAAAAAATACAGAAAATGTAAGTTCTTGCGTATATAATAATATGTTCGTTATGGACCGTAAGAATGCACGTAGAAAGGATTTACGAGATCGGATAGGAGCAGTTAAATTTAAAAAAATGGACTCCTTCTAGTAGTAGATTCTTCCTTTTTTCACACTTCCGAGACCATTTCGAAATAACAACATTACCAATGCACTCTCAAGTACCAGGATACTATAAAATTAGGAAGCATTTGTTAAAGGACCCACTCCTAAATCACTAACTAGATAGTGCAATCACTTGAGTGCAGTCCCAAACGCGAACTAAGTCCGTCAAGTCGTACTTAAGTTTGAAAATTTTGAATTAATATTTGATGCTCTTTGGAGAAGGTATTCTTAAGTCTATAATAGCGGTTAATTTGGTTAAATAAGTGGCCTGAAGTTGACAGGTTGGCAGTAGTTTGGACTACTTGTTTTGTTTGCTAAGTAGCTTTTTAAGTCGGAGTTGCTGATTTAATTGGCACGTTTGTTTGCCGACCTCGTTGCAAATATAAAGGACAAATGAGTATTGATGCGATGTTTTTAATTTTGTAGCATGTATTTCTTAAGGTGATTTCGGTAATATGGTATATATTACACGTATACTACCAACCTGCCCCGGCTTCGCCCAGGTACCTAACATAAAATTATGTAATTTACACAATTTAAATTTACGCATGCCTTGAGATCTTCACCGCTTTGGAAAAATATGAAAAGTTTAGAAAAAATGACCAAATTATTAAAAAAACACTTAAAGAAATATTAAATGTGGATTTGAACGACCGAGCCTGGCTGCAAGCGTCTCTTCCTGTACGTCTGGGTGGGCTCGGCGTTCGCAAAATTTCCGATGTTAGTTTACCGGCGTTCTTGTCTTCGGTGCACAGCACGGCAGATTTAACCAGGCAAATATTAGCACCTTCACTGGTTAAGTCGAAAGTGCTGTGTAAAACCGATGCCATGAACGCCTGGAAAATGGATTGTCCGAGCTCTGCTTTGCCTACCAACCCATTCTCCCAAAGGCAGTGGGACGGGCCGCTTTGCAACACGGTGAGAGAAAAACTTATTTTATCATCTACAAGTGTTGCTGAGCGTGCTCGCTTGCTGGCTGTGGGAGAGTGGGAGTCTGGTCTTTGGCTTCAAGCGCTTCCGTCGTCCAATGTGGGCACAATATTGGCCGACACGACATTTCGCCTCGCCACTAGCCTCCGTTTAGGTGTTCCGTGTGTTTCTCCACATCGTTATTATTGTGGAGAAGCCGTCGATAGCCTCGGACACCATGGACTATCTTGCAGCAGAAGCGCGGGCCGAATGCCTCGTGACGCCTATCTTAATGACATCATCCATCGCACTCTTGTCACCGCCGGAGTACCAGCCGTACTTGAACCCAATGGTTTGGTACGCGACGATGGGAAGAGGCCCGACGGTATTTGTTCGTGTAACGGTCATTGTTGCCTTGGAAGTTGGGCTAGGCTTTTGGTATGGGACGCAGCGTGCGTAGATACCCTTGCGCCATCACATCTTCCAAGTACAGACAGCTGTGCCGGCGCTGCTGCTGCAAGCGTAGAATCCCTCAAGCGGCGAAAATACGGTAATTTAATAGGTAATTACGTATTTGAGCCGTTTGGGGTGGAGACGCTTGGTCCATGGGGTCCGAGCGCGACGTAAAGGCTGGGCTATATTTTGGCCAGCGTATCAGCATTGCCATCCAGCGTGGCAATGCTGCCAGCCTTCTGGACAACGTGTCCTAATAGACAGCGATGCGGAGGAATTCTACGACGCCTAAACCTGTCTTGTAAATATGTACTTTGTATTTTTCCCCCCCTTTTTTGTAGATATTTCTTTTTTATGTATGTAAATAATCTGTAAAGTAATAAGATGAATGCCGAATTAAATTTATACAGCAGATTAATTTACTCAAAATCCTTAATTTTTTTTATAGGTTTTCGCTTGTATCATAAGGGTAATTCAATTCCCTCGGGGATAATATCAACGCAATAAACTTTTGCCCGACCCGGGAATCGAACCCAGGACCTCCGATCAGCAGTCTCATACGCTATTCACTGGACCACGGCGCAGTTATAAATTATAGCAGTTGAAGTTGTTTCAGAGCTATTTAACTGACCGAACCCAATCCGTAAAAATAGGAGAGCACCTCAGCAATTATCTGCCAATCGAACATGGCGTGCCCCAAGGCAGCATACTGGGACCTATACTTTTCCTGATTTATGTTAACGATATGTGCAAAATAAAATTAGAACATGGCAGACTTTTTGCATTTGCTGATGATACAGCCCTTATCTTTACGGGACGCACTTGGGAACAAGCATACAATGCAGCACAGATTGGTCTTGATAAAATAACTCATTGGCTTGCTCTAAACTCTCTGTCACTGAATGTGGAAAAAACTAAATATCTACCATTTAACATTAAAAAGCCATCGGTACCATTGGATAATACAAAATACTCTATTATTCCACACAAACACACCTTGAATAACCATTCCACATGTGAGTGCCCGAAATTAAAAAACTCTACAGCCATAAGATATTTGGGTGTAATTTTGGATGATCGATTGAGTTTCGTACAACACATTGACTTATTGACGGGCAGAATTCGTAAACTTATCTTTGTATTTAAACACCTAAGACATGTGGCAGAGCCTGATATCCTCAAGACGGTTTACTATGCTCTTTGCCAATTTTTGATAAGCTATTGTAATCTCCTCTTCGGGTGGGGCACCCAAAAGCCATCTATTACGAGTGGAACGAGCACAGAGAACAGTATTGAAAGTGTCCACTTTTAAACCGTACCGACACCCTACCAGGGAACTATATGAATACTGTCAGGTCCTAACAGTAAGACAACCTTTTATTCAACAAATTGTATTAAGACAACACTCATACCTCTCCAACATTCACCATTCTACCTCATCTTCTTCTCAACAGCCAAATACTCGCAGCCATCAATTCCCACTTGATGCGCCCCGTAGAACTTCATTCAGCCAACGGTTATTCTGCTTTCTTGGACGTTTTCTTTACAATAAATTAAATAAAGTACTAACAATAGTTTACTATAACAAACATGACTGCAAAACCATCATAAGTGAATGGCTTCAAAAACTATCATATGACGAGACGGAGAATCTACTCCACCTCACCATTTAACACATAGACGCGCGCACACACACACACACACACACACACACACACACACACACACACACACGCACACGCGCGCGCGCGCGCGCGCGCACCCACACACACTCAAAATGCAAGGTTAATTTAAATTTAAATATGCTTAAGGCAAATATTATGCTTAAATTAGTTTATTACTTTTTATTTGTTAAATGTAATTCTTTACTATTGTTGTATATTGTAGTGTCTCAGTAATTATGTAAGTTGTTTAACCGTGTCATCGGAAGGATGCTGGTACTTAAGGCTCAGGTTTTCCTATTTTAAGTACCAGCCGCACATAAATAGTAGCAACTTCATGTGTTGATAATATAACTGTGTCTCATAATCGTAGTAACTTGTGAAACAATAAATAAATTTATTATTATTATCTCCTTTATTTCTTATTTTTCAAATTAAAATTACTTTTTTAAATATATAATTCACTCAAAAAAACACATTTAAAAATATAAAATTAACCGTGGGGTTCCACCAGCATCGGGCACAGGCTCCAAGCTGCCGGTGGTTAGGGCTCCAGAGACAGGAACTTCCTCACAATACGTGCCGTGTCCAGAAGTACTGCCTTCTGCATCAGGCGCTTGACCCAAGCACCAAACGCGAGCCTCTTAAGGTGACGGTCGAGGCTCTTGGCTATTAGACCATTAACGGTCACGACTATCGGCACAATAATTGCTGAGTTCACATCCCACATGTCGACAATCTCATGAGCCAAGTCCAGCTATTTAATCTGTTTTTCCTTTTCAGCTTTCACGAGATTCTCGTCATGAGGAATAGTGACATCAACAATTATTGCGAGGCGCTCTGATCGATCTATAAACACGATATCAGGCTTGTTGGCTACAACAGTCCTGTCCGTGATGATAGATCGATCCCAGTACAATGTGGCATGGCCATTTTCGAGAACTGGCTCTGCTACATACCTGTAGTACGGTACCTCGATGTCTACAAGTTTGTACTTTAGAGCAAGGTGCTGGTGAATAATTCTGGCTACTTGGTTATGTCTGTGCAAGTACTCGCCGTTAGTAAGACGTGAACAACCGGAAACAATATGCCTGAGGGATTCACCAGGTTGGTGACAGGCACGGCAAATATCAGTAGTGCCATCCCTCAGGATATATTTTCGGTAGTTATTCGTCTTGACAACTTCGTCAGCAATTGCACTAACTAACCCTTCAGTTTCCCCAAAGAGGTCACCGAAGCGTAGCCAGTTCACCGAGGCTAATAGGTCAACATCGGGTCCATACAGGGCCCGATGGAACCTGCCATGAAGCTCCTTGCTCTACCATACACGCTTGCGATCATCAGTACTAAGTACTACAGGCATGCGCCAGTTCTCCTTAGCCAACCTGAGTGGGGTGAGCCCATTGTCTACTGCGATAATATCTCGATGCATATCCACGTTCGCCCGGAGAAAATATTCTCTGAGATTGCACACCTCGCGATTGTGTAGGGTCTTGACATTCAGAAAGCCGCGACCCCCGCACTTTCGCGGGATGTACAACCTCATTACGGAAGAACGTGGATGATGCATACGATATGCCGTCAGCAATGATATTCCAGTCGTCATAAAGGTTGGCAACGACCCAGATTCCACAGCTGATTGGAATTGAGATGCCAAGCGTTCATGCGAACTACGTAGCCATTTCAGCCAGAAATTGTGCAGCCCGTCCAAACCTGGAGATTTCCAATTCGCTAAAGGACGGACTGCTTGTGAAACGTCCTGGCTAGAAATGGCCACGCAATCCATTTCAGGAATATGTTCGCATGCACGCTCGACATCTCGCATCCAATCACCTCCAGTATGACTAATGGGCATCGACCAGATGCTACGCCAAAACATGGCTATGGCATCCACATCCGGTCGCTGTACGTTAGTCACACGTTGGTCTGGTCGTTCCCAGCTTCTGTATACCCACCTCTGGTCCCTCTGGAATGATATATATGATTAATGAGGTACCGGTCCACACGTTTTTTAAATCTGCGAATTCGGTTTGCCCATGCGTTGACTTTCTGTTTTAGGAAGTCAATGCGCTCTGTGACGCGGGATGTATAATCTTGAGGACTAATATTAGTCCCCACAAAGGCCCATTTCACAAAGTGCATTACCCTGGGGCGTGTATTCCCCGCCCTAAAACAGATAAGCTTGCCAATAAGTGCCCTTGCCTCGGCAATACGCCTCTCAATCCTGCACTGCCATGCCGGTACAGCAGACCCTTGTCATATAACAGTGTCAGATTCAGGGAACTTAACACCTGCTATACGACATGCCGCTACGGTAGCACAGTACAGGATTGAATGAGTATCACCGAGATCCTCACTATAATCTAAATAATTAGATAATAACGAGTCAAGAGCACTCACCTGCGCTATATTTCGCCTATGCATAGGCAACCGCGGCAGACGAGGTCTAATCGTTGGCGGCGTGTGCCGGTAGTCCCTAATCGCACATTCCAAAGCGTCCTTTACCTCCTCATTGCACTGGGTACTTACATTATCAGCCATATCATCCTCCTCCACGACGGCGCTGCCACCCATTGGTGGTGCGTTCGGTGTCGGCGTTAGCGTAGGCCGGATGGGATTGACATGGCTCGAAGGCAAGTATTCTGAGCGAATCCTATCAAACATGGTATTATCCAACTTGCCACTGCGTTAGATAACTCGTACCTGATCCGATAATCGTTGAGCCGTGACGTTGATGCTTGGTTCCAAGGCCTGAAACATAGACAGCATGCGACTACGGTACGCAGTGAGGTTAGTGCCCCCCTCTGTCGCCCCAAAATATGCGCGCATGACATGTTCGTTCATCGAAGTCGTTCACTTCATGCGCTGCACATTACCACCGGCAGCGGGGACCCTGTTTGGGGCCGGTGGCCCCCGAGGTCCTAAGCACGCTGGCGGCCGTCCTCTCCCACGCCGCCGCGCAGGTGACGGTGTCGACGGCGGAGAGAAATACTCGTCGCTGGAGCTCGACGCAACTGCAGTCGTCGGCGTTATTGGCGCAGGTTCCGACGGTTGCGAGGCGGAGCTCGGTGACAAGTCCGGAGGTGTTGGGTGTGCTCTACGTTTTCTGGCTCTAGTTAACATGCTAATTTGTTGGTATTTTCATTTTAGTAAATATTTTTGTTCTTTGACGTGTCATATTATTGTTTGGCGTGACGGCTGTCATAGCATAAACTTTTCAGAATTTTCGGTAATTACGGAGGTTTATATCAGATATTTTATTGCCTTGCTTGTCTTTTATATTATAATTTAGTTTAGATATACTATTGCACTAGAATTGAGATAAGATGTGTAAAATATTAATATTTATAATTTTTGGAAGAATAAGCACGTTGACAGTTTTTATTATTATTATTCACTTCATTTATTATTCTTCACTTGGCACACTTTTATATTATTAAAGTACAATTAGAAAAATACATTTAAAAATATAAAAGGGACCACGGAGACCCACCAGTGTCGGGTACAGGGACCAAGCCACCGGTGGTTAGGGCCTCAGAGACAGGAACTTCCTCACGATGCGTGCCGTGTCGAGAAGAACTGCCTTCTGAATCAAAGACTTGATCCAGCTGTCTAGTGTGAGCCTCTTTAGGTGTTGGTCGAGGCTCTTGGCGATTAATCCATTCACCGACACGACTATCGGCACAATGATCGCCGAATCCACATCCCACATGTCAACAATCTCGTGAGCTAGGTCCAAATATTTAATCTCTTTCTCTTTTTCTGCTTCCACGAGATTGCTGTCATGCGGTATGGTGATATCGATTATCATTGCGAGTCGCTCTGCTCGGTCTATCACTACAATATCAGGCTTATTGGCTACAATAGTCCTGTCTGTAATGATAGACCGATCCCAGTACAACAATGCACGACCATTTCCGAGAACTGGGTCGGGCACATATCTGTAGTACGGTACCTCAGAACCAATGAGATCATATTTAAGGGCTAGTTGCTGATGGATTATCCTGGCCACTTGGTTGTGTCTGTGCAAATACTGACCATTGGCAAGACTCGAACAACCGGATACTATATGCCTGAGAGATTCCCCGGGCCGGTGACACGCCCGACATATGTCAACCGTACCATCCCTCAGTATATACTTTCGGTAGTTGTTTGTCATGACAACTTCGTCCATAATTGCAAAGACAAAACCTTCGGTTTCTCCGAAGAGATCACCGAAACGTAACCAGGCTATAGAAGCTTTAAAATTGACGTCTGAGTCATGTAAAGCTCTATAGAACCGTCCATGCAGCTCCTTGCCCTTCCATATTTCTCTTCGGTCGTCAGTACTAAGTACTGCAGGTTTGTGCCAGTTCTCTTTAGCCAGAGCGAGCGGGGTAAGTCCTGTATCAACGGCAACTACATCGCGATGCACATCCACGTTCATTCCCAGAAAATATTCTCTGAGGTTGTACAGCTCGCGGTTATGGAGGGTCTTTGCACATAAAAAGCCTCGACCCCCACATTTCCGCGGGATGTACAACCTCATCACCGACGAGCGTGGATGATGCATCCGAGATGCAGTCAACATTGAACGGACTTTTCTATCCAGGGCATCGAGTTCCGTCTGTGTCCACCTGAGTATGCCGAAAGAATACATTAGGACTGGCATGGCCCACCCGTTGCAGGCCCGCACCTTGTTGCCACCTGATAAAAGACTGTTAAGTACTTTTTTCAGGAGGCCAAAGAAACGAGCCTGCAACGTCTGTTTCATGTCAGTCTCAGCAATATTCAAAGACTGCGACATACCCAGGTATTTGTAGGTCTCGGTTAGGGAGAGGGATCTAAGTTGTATGGAATCTGAGAGTTGTATCCCTGCAGATTCCATAATCCTGCCTCTCTTCACATGCATGACCGCACATTTATCCACACCAAATTCCATCCTGATAGAATTACTAAAGGTTTCGGTTACCTTAAGTAATGCTGTCAGTTGGAAATTGTTGGGGGCAAATTTATTATTAATTGTTTATTATTATTATTATTATATGTATATGTGCCATGATGCCGTGTGGTTGACGGCATAGAATACAAGTGTCACCACCCCCTATCTTCCCATGGGTGTCGTAAGAGGCGACTAAGGGATAACACGATGCAAATACCATCTTTGCGTAGAGACGGAAAACTCGGCATCAAACCCTATACGACTGCCTCGTTGGTCTCGCGGCATAAATGTGCGCGAGGGATCGGGAGGTCCCGGATTCCAATCCTGGATCGGGCAGTGTTATTGGGTTTTTCTGTCACGAAATTCTCAGTGGCAGCACGGAGTCTGGAAATGTGCCTGGTACGGCAATAAGCTCGCCCCTTATTACGTGGGACTAAAGTATATCTGGCGAAAAGTGGGTGTAGAAATACATCTCTGCCTACCCCTTCGGGGATAAAAGGCGTGTCGTTGTGTATGTATGTATTATATGTTTATTTAAAATTAAGTATGTCTATATAAAACAAGAATTAACAATTCTTGTTTTATATACATAGGTAAGTACAAACGTTTGTTCTGATTGTTCAAGATATAACTTTTATTATACAACACAATGCATAAAAAATTCAACTGTAAAAGAAATCCTTCGAGATTTGAAAATTATAACAGCCAATTGTGAATCAAATAATAAACCTTTAGACCCCGGCGGCGGTCAACGACCCCTTAAGCTCGCTTTTAAGTAAAATATATAATTTAGCTGATTGTTAAGATAAAAAAAATAATTTGATGAAAAATAATTCTATTTCAAACCGTCATATCAAATATTAACGTCCAGACTTGAATGTTAAACGAAATTAAAGCCTTTTTAATTTTACAATTTTACGGGTTTCGCGCTTTTTTCGTTCATCCTAAAAATTCTAATGAAAAGGCGAACAATTTTACGGGTTTCGCGCTTTTTTCGTTCAACCTAAAAATTCTAATGAAAAGGCGATGAGATCAATTTAAAAGATCAAAGATCCTTTATCGTAATTAATAACTGAATTTCGTGGTTGAGGTATAAAATAGATTACCGAGTTTTGTGGACTTATTTATTAATTTTAAATAAAATCCTGTTATAAAGATTGTGATGAGGTTTATTTTTGAAATTGTTAGTCTCTCAAAGCGCAATGATTAGGCCCATGGTATTGTTATGACTTTGCGCCGAGTATTGGTATAGGGGTAAAATAAACCACTAACTGAACATCATTCCCCCACCAAGTCGAGCAAAAAAGCGGCACGGCCGTACCATCCTTTTCTCGAAGCAATTCAGGCCATTTTCGACCCCCTATAACTTCGTTGTGGATAAAACTAGAAGCCTGTTTTTTTTGTACCTGTGCAGGTATAGTATAAACATTGTGTATTTCAAATTTCATAGAATTTAAATCAGTAGTTTAAGAATTATAACGAGTCAAAATTCTTAATTTTGTCACTCACTGACCGATCATCAAAAGTCTAAGGCACCTCTAGCAGACGCAGACATAGAAGCTTCAAATTTAGAATAAAATTAGTGTTTTGTATATGAATCAAGGAAAAATAAAAAAATATTAATGAATTTCTGTCCAGTTTTCGAGATACATTAACTGCATAGATAACTTTGTAATCCCATATAAATATATAGGATTACAAAATTGTATTTACAGTTAGAGCTTTAATTAAGAAAATTCGTTGTTGGTGTACAAGAAGTACAAGGTACCGGAAAGGACAAAAGGAAGACTATCTACAAAAAGAAATGAGATCCCATAAAAACAATACTTGTCAAAAATACCAAGTCTCGCGACCCTAAAAAGTTGTGAGATCCATATTGTAATACCAAGTCGGTTAATTAAAAATCTTGATTGTTTTTATGGGATCTAAATATTACATATTATTATTATACACTTTTGACTTTGAACAAATCTCAAAGTACCTACTAGTAAAATGTATTCACAAATAAACAAACCACAAGCTTATGAAGTTAATATGAATAAAACGTATGTGTTATCCCTTTCTTGGGATTTTTTGTGCGGGGCAATCACTCGTCACTAGCTGAATATTTTTGAAAACACCTCGCTATTTTCACGCAATGATGTCGATTTTATTCTTTTTTAATTTATGACGTAAAAATTATTTAAAAGGAAAATACGAATTACCGTCGATACCTCGACCTCCTTGTTGGAGGAACACCACCCCTCATTTAATTAAACAATATTTTTGAGATGTACCTACCTACTGAGCCCTTTCGTTTGAAACTCAAAACGGTGAACTGCCTTTTAATTCCAAATTAACATTATGTTCACATTACCTTCAGAGAAAGCTATCACTTGTAAGTCTATAACCTACTTACAAATAAGACGCTGCTAATTATACTTTTGTCAAGTTATAACTAGGGGCCTACGTACAAACATTGCAGCCAAAATCACTTTGCGACGTCGGTGAAAACGAATAGCATAGCAGAAGTCTTACAAAATATCATAACCTCAAAAAACAAATCTTACGTACTTTAAGATGTTTAAAGGTTTATTTTCCAAACAAAATCAACAATTATATAATAAGCAGCTTAATTATGTCCTAAAATTAAAATAATCCTATTTAATATATACAATACGAAAAATAAAATAAATTAAAATTAAATTTAGAAGGCGTCATGGAAGTCATCCGCATCGCAGTCAATCGGAAGCGTGCCCAGAAGACTGGCGGCATTGCCTCGTTGTATAGCAATGCTTATCTTTTGTGCTAAATACGTGCCATACGTACTTTAAGGATTTATAATTCAAGGATAAACATTGCCTTAAGCGCTATATTTTTCATCGCAGTGTTTCTAAAAAGATCATAATTTATGTGAATCTCCTTTCAATAAGCCAAATAGAAAGCAGTTTGTTTATATGAAAATAGTCCTTCTGCGTTATAAGATAAAGTATGATTTAATATGCGCTAATATTTTTTGAGATTAGTTGCGTGGTGAATCTGAAGTCAAATATTATTTTAAGTTAACATGTGGCAGAAAGCATTGGACTCATGCGTCTAGCTTATTAAAGATGTGTTGTATTTTATTGTATACTTGGTAAATCATGACAAAACTTAGTACCTATTTGCCAACACAGACTAGTGAAATTCTGAAAATTTCAACCCATTTTCATAATTTTTAAGGGTTTTGTGAACCTAAAAATGGATCCGTATGGCGGGTTGTCAGACTTATTTTCTGAGAACATTATGGAGACATATTTTTTTATGGAGGACTCTCACACATGCAAGTTTACACACGATATTTTTCTTCACTGTTTAACAAGTGATAATAGTTAACAATTGAATACGTTCCTACATAACTTTGAAAAGACACTCTTCACTTTGGTGCGTACTCTGCGTAGCAACTGATGGTCTTCCCACTATCGCTATGTTTATAACCGACTTCAAAAAGGGGAAGGTTCTCAATTAGAAGGTTTGTTTTAAAGTGTGTTACCTCAAATTTTTTTACTAGGTGATCCAATTTAATGATTTTTTATTTGAATATTCCGTATGGTCCCATTTAAATTTGATCAAGAGGTGACGATTAGTTTTTGAGTTACCCTAAAATGTGTATTTTTAATTTATGTTCTGTGATGAGCTTGTAAAGTCGGTTTTTAAACGTATTTTTTATTAAACCTAAAATATTATCTACAGACTTCATATGCTTACGTTTATCATCCCAAAAAGCGAAAATTATATTTTAGGTATAAAGAAAATTATCAGGTAGATACGTGACATAATGCGTACTGTGCAAATCTCAGAATTTGACTGATTCAATCAAGGGAAGTAGGTAACTCATTGAGAAGGCGAAGTCCTCACATTCTTAATGCGCAGGGTTGTCAAGAATACGCACACTACGCAATAGTACAATATTGCACTTTAAGAAGTAGGGGCTATACTGTCAGTAGCGAAGTTGATGAGTAGACAATTATGTTCGACTCAGGAACCTGAGAAGTCTACATAGTTGTCATTAACTCTTCCGATATAAATATTACTTTACGTTGATTTTCTGTGAGAGGGTAGTACTTCCCCGGTCGAGCCGGCCCATTCATGCTGAAATCAGCAAGGCTCTACTAGCTGAACTGTATGCTTCCTATTGTCATGCTGGCTATGAAAGCTGCATAGATCACGGCAATGTAAATGTCTTGTTATAAGGGTATTAATTAAGTTGTTGATAGTAACTACCGTTTCGTGTGTATAAACATAAAAATGACTTAAGGGAAGATTGTCGGCTGGGTCCACTTATTAGCGCCGAATACCGGTGAGGTCGGGTATGCCATACCATACTGTGGTTGATTCGCATTACCTTCCCACCAGGGAGGTCGAGGACATGGCGATGATATTTAGTGCATAGGCGAAACTTACTACGGGAAAACCCACTTTTAGGGTTTTCCACCGCAACAAAAAAGACCACTACAAAAAATAAACTTGATTTCCTTACTTATCCGCAACATGTTGTCGCAGAGATTACTTTTCGGTTACAAGGGCCCATTTGGTAGCCCTACCGGCTAAAAGTAATTACATTTGCCGACGTATTTAAGTACGCTTCAGGAAAACGTGCCAACGTCTCCTCTATTTCCGTCGCAGTCCTCGGGGAGGACTATTTAAATAACCTAAAATTGGATTCCGAATCAACCGGAACTCACTGAATAAATTCATTGGTAGAATATTAATTTGTTGATCTTTGTAACGCAACTTCGTATTGAGCGGAAACTTGTGTTGACATAAGCCAAAATATATTTCTGAAACATATTTTTGTCTGGCTGTCTCTCGGTATAAATATGTGCAATGGTATTTTATTTTAATGTAAATAGTCTAGGTTTACGATTTTACTTCAATTTTTAAATGGGTGCATACAGAGACGTGTGCTTTGGTTTGTCAGTCTGGTCTTAATTTCACGCCACAAGTCAAAGAAAATGTTATCGAAGGATCACAAAAATTATAGTCATGATGGACGGAGAATGAAATGCTGATTGAAAACTCAATCAAAACCAAATTTCAAGCAAACGATACATCTAAATAATAATATATGTGTGAAAATACATATCATGTTCCGTATAAACTTCTAAACAACTCCGCCTAATTTGAAGAAATATTCAAACAATGCTCAGATCAAGCCATTATGCCTTTAGGGTTACCTAGATCTTTTATTCATGCAAAGTCGGTCTGATAGATAGTGGTAAAATAACTTATAATAACATCTAATTATGCTTTTATTCAAATTAAGCATACCTACAATAACATACTTCGTTAAAGCCCTTTCATAATTGAGGCTACTTACTATTGTGTGTTTAGATATAATGCTTTT
The DNA here is from genome assembly GCA_944739405.2 of Euclidia mi. NCBI lineage: Eukaryota > Metazoa > Arthropoda > Insecta > Lepidoptera > Erebidae > Euclidia > Euclidia mi. Next base: position 15,961,916 of record OX123194.2, on the reverse strand, counting down.
GAATCATTTGTATACAATTGAGATGCTAATAAACAGACTAATGAACAATCTGTGTTTGCTGTGCTTTCGGAGTTTATGAATGTTAATCTTTATATATAAAATCCTTGCATTACTAACTGACGGACAGACAAGCTACAGCCAAAACTTTTAGGTGCAAGAAGCTGCAATTTGGCATGTATGTTCCTTGGCGACCATAGGGGTGCACTAAGAAGGGATTTCGAGAAATTCCCACGGGATCGGACAAATCGTGTTAATAACAAAAATGTGCGGGCGTAGCCACAGGCATCCTCTATTTGTATATAATTGAGATGCTAATGAACAGGCTAATGAATAAACCTTGTTCAGCTTTCGGAGTTTATGAATGTTAATATATTTATAGTTTTAATGGACCGCTCGCTTTCAATCAAATAAATTGCGCGTGTTCTTGCGTGTAATTGAAATGTGGCCTGTCCTCTCCCTTGAGTAATTTCGAGGTGATTAATTTATATTTCGGTTTCAATGAAGAAGTAGGCATATTTTACTGTAATTTGAATTATTTGGCAATTTAGGACTATGTTTTTCTATTATCTTGATCTTTTACTGATTTATTTTATCTTATGTATATATTTCCCAACCCTTCACAGTATACGAATGGAGGAATTTAGTTCGTGTTTATGCTTGTGAATGATGTTTACTGTTCGTGTTGGCATCTTGCATGAATTAATCATGACACGTATTGGGCATATTAAGTAGCTATTCTTATTAGCAAGAAGGCTCCAGTGATAGAGGACATTATTTGGAAGACCAACAGCTGAAAAATACATAGTGGCAACAATAATAAACATCAGAGAGCCGAATGATAGGTCTCCACGACTAACTCTAGATTACAACATGTAGACAGTTATTATAAGTTTCGGTATAAAAAACAAAACAAAAGAAAACAATATTACTTTATGAGCATTAAAACCTGCAAAAAAGTCAAGACTCAGCATGCGCCTCAACGTGTCCAGTTTAGTGTTAAACACGTCAATGTCGAACTTCATTACTTGTTCGTTTACAATCCCTCGCTCGCTAGAGGAACGCGTTCTGTCTGTAATTTGTGGATACTAAAGGCAGGTGAATGGGCTTTTGACGTCTCGTGCCTATCCTAGGTACGTTAAAGTGTATTTTGGAAAGAAGGTCTGAGCAATCAATAATGCCGGATATTAAATTCATTAAGTATACAACATCTGCTATCATACGACGGTTCTTTAAAGGCAAAATATGAACCTTAGCACATTGATTAAGATAATGATCGGACTTGTATTTTTTTATATTTAGCTTGTAACATAGGAATCTCATAAATTTGCGTTGTGTATTTTCGATTCTACCTGTATGTATTTCATATCGCGGATTCCAGACTTGAATGCCGTATTCCAATATACTACGCACGAAAATACAGTACAAGACTGAATCCGACGAAAATCCGACGAACACAATGCCTCCTAAATGAAGCCTGCTCTTCCGTACAAAATTAGGGCCGTATGTTTTCCCTCTACAAAATTCATGTGTTGTGAAAATTTGAGATTGTAAATGTTTTTTTTCTTTTTTTGCTCTAGATACGGCCGGTTTAATTAATTTGTTATTTGGATTTTTTCGTTTTGTTTTCAACACATTTGGGATGGTTTTGTTTTAAACCTGTGGGCTGTTTCGTATATTATGATGACCTTTTAACGAACTTGCTTATTAGATATAACCTTTAGCGAATTTGAAAACATTGGAACTTAGATTATAATATGTATACAAAATTCAATTAAAACTCACAACAACGTATCTCGGGAGCGTAGGGGGGGAGTATTTCTATTTTCAGAGCAACAGAGTCGACGTTTGAAAATTCTGCACAAGTCGTGCATATTTTTGATAAAAAAATACAATATTAATACACTTGTTGTATCCTTATTCTTATGCTGCAGACGAGTATGCATGTAAATTGAGCGTCACACCGGAACCAGACTAACGGTGTGCAATGAATGCAAATGTAACCCTGTCTCAAGGGAAACAAGCTCTTATAAAGCCGAAAATTATAATTTACTTATTGAATAGCAACTCTGATGGGATTTGTGAAGTTGTATGTTGGACGTTGGGGTAGATGGTCACGTAGGATTGACAGTGTCTTGACAAAACTAAATCTAGATTTTCTTTTTGATACATATAGAAAGGGATGGAAACAAATAACTTTTGTGAAACTTAGTCTTTATTTTTCCCGACGTAATCTCAGCGTAAGATGCGCCTGAATCGCAAATACATGTACGAAATTTAGAGTGGCGATTCCAAAATATTACCGTGCTTCAAATTCAAATTCAAACTCATTTACTCATATAGGTTACAAAAGCAACACTTATGAACGTCATTTTTTTTTTACAACCATGTTCGGGAGGGTAGGGCTATTAGAAGAGCCTGGAAGAAACTCATGCCACTCTTTTTTAAATCGTAATCTTACAATTTGTGGTACCATGATTGCTGACACAGCCAAAACACTTCGCGACGCTGATTAGAAATTAATAGATATGAAAAAAATATGTGAATAGTACAACAACAAAACACTATAGCGACAGCAGTATAGATGTATCAGCAACCAATAGATTAAAGAATTTTGTAAAAGTGACAAGTGAACAATGAATAGATCAGGGATAAAAACTGATATACTAGATTCAACAAATCATAAAAAATATACAACCCTGCAAACATTATGAGTGTTCACAAGGCAACTCCATTTAACATGTTACTAATTAAGAAGAGAGTTTAATAAATATATTACACAGTCATAAAAAGAACAATAATAGTGAATTTAAAAAAGCATCTAGACCTTCATGACCCTCATTTCTAGATGACAAGAAATCATTGTCTTGTCATCTAGATATTCTTTAATAGTGTAATAACCCCTTTTTAAAAGAAAATTCCAAGTAGTGGTTTTAAAATTTTGCAGAGGTAATTTGTTGAAGAATTGTATACCGAGTCCCGCAAATAAGTTATGAATGCTTTTTTCTACACAGTGTGTGCGTAAAAGACAGCAATACACTCATTTTGGTTTAGTGCAACACGAGAATAAGGGACGTTGTGTATCTCTAGAAAAGCCACAGAACACACTATAAGCTACACGCGACATATCATCGTCGACACGTCACTACGTGTCGACGATGATATGTCGCGTTAGTAAATTTTCACAATTCTGTAATTAAAATCTGTAATGAAAATTTACTAAGAATTATGTATGAATTAGAAGGTGCACTGCACTTGATGTTCGCCCGTTGTACATTGCATGTGCCGCATTGCTCTTTTGTTGCTCATACCATGTTACTGACTGGCCAGACAGTCATGATGGGTTCATAAGCTGATTCTTTATGTAGTTTTAACATAAGGAGTTGGGATTTCTTGCAATTGAAAGGTAAGCCCTTATATTGCAAAACTGTTTCTGAACGCCTTAAGGTTTACGTTTGAATAGCTAGGCGAGTTAGCAAAATTATTCGCATTTCTTACAATTATATATTTATTTCGTATTCTTAAAGATATGTCTTCTTATATATAATAATATGATATAATGTCGCTCCGCTGTGGTCTTTTCCTTCCTGTAGATTTAATACCCTCTGTCGTCGTTTTGAGTTATATACAGCGAGGTTTGAAAACCTATCAAAGTAATCCGCGCAGAAATTGACAAATTCTCTACAATAAAGGGGGAAGCCTTTCTTTGGTTGTAAAACCAAACTGCGGTGACCAACATCAATAAACCTTTCAAGTAAATGTTTACACGCGGCCGCGCTCGCATCCGAACTTTGTTCGCTTCTTTAAATAAAATGGGTCTTACGAAAGTTGAGGGTACGACTGTTGTGTCCCGAGAATTGGTAACCGACAAAAATTTGCGCGATAACCCCTTTAATTCTACCGCATAAATGTGTGCTTAGGTAACGTTCGTTTTATTATACCAAATTTAAATTCTTTATTTCTCTTCTCCGCTTATTAGGTAGGCAAAGGTCTTATCGTAAACGGCCTATACTGGACGATTACGGATTTATGATCCAGACTTATCTATCGGTCTTTGCACGGAAGCATCGTTTGCTTCTTTCGATCTTGTAAAGGTAGCCGTACAATAAAGGTACAAAGTGAAATGGGTCGTGTAAAAGTGCGTCTAGATTAATGATAGTGTGTAATGTAATTTATCGTGTATACTATCGTGAATAGTTTTTTAATGAGAAAATTACTGGTTTCGCAGCGGTTTTATTTATATATGAATCTTGCACTAGCTCACATTCAGTTGCCTGAGGCGTGAGTCTGAATAGGCTTTTAATCAAGACATTTGGAATTTAAATGAAGGCGTAATAAAACATTTTGGTATAATTTACAGAGCGCAATATATTAATCGAGACGTGCTTTAAACTCAAGTGTAGAAATTTCAAGAACATAATGAATGTGACCGTACAATATAGTCTGCTATATAAATTAAATTTTCTTTCAAAGGTTAATTTTCACAGTACCACATTGCTGCCGTGTGGTTGATGCCATAGAATACAAGTGTCACCACCCCCTATCTTCCCGTGGGTGTCGTAAGAGGCGACTAAGGGATAACACGATGCAAATACAATCTTTGCGTAAAGACGGAAAACTCGACATCAAACCCTATACGACTGCCTCGTTGGTCTCGCGGCATAAATGTGCGCGTGGGATTGGGAGGTCCCGGGTTCGATTCCTGGGTCGGGCAGTGTTATTAGGTTTTTCTGTCACAAAATTCTCAGTAGCAGCACGGAGTCTGGAAATGTGCCCGGTACGGCAATAGGCTCGCCCCTTATTACGTGGGACTAAAGTATATCTGGCGAAAAGTGGGTGTAGAAATACATCTCTGCCTACCCCTTCGGGGATAAAAGGCGATACGTTATGTATGTATGTATGTACATTGTTGACGTGTTGAAAAAAGGCACATTATTCCACGCAGATTTTATATCTAATACTTATTGCGATAGAACAATTACTGCAGAAATATCTTACAACACGAACTTTTCCAACTGACATATGCGCAAACTTTTTCCATCGTCTAACAAACCAGAAAATATTCGGAACATCACGAAGTCTGTTAAACTTCGGGCAAATAAAAATACTACAGCAAAATGTCATATTACCGCTTATCCGCCACAACAATAGCTCAAAGGCCTAAAAAGGACAAAAGTTTGTCTGTCATCAAGTTCGTGGGACACAATAAACTGATTTTTATGATGATAAATGGTCGTTGTCTTTTTACTTAAACATTGATTGCCGAGCAAAAAACATTTGTTCATTAGATGCTTGACTTAAGGTCGATTTTCGACGTTTGCATGCGCTGCGACCCTTTCATGTTTGCATGGGACATCTAAAGACGTTGGCTGAGTCAAAAAGGTTAGTGCTTGATTGCTTATGGAATTCACCGGGATTTTTCTGGGAAAACATATATCCGGTAAGATTGTAATTTCGAAGGGCAAAAAGGTTTAATAAATAAGTTATTGTGTGCGGACAGTGCTTTTGTTTGAAATTTAATATTTAATGTGGGGTGGATCAAAAATGGCCTGGAAGGTTTTTAAAACTCAGTTTCGGCAAGTGGGTAAAAGCCTTGATGTCCACTTTTGTCCTTTCTAGGCCTTTGATCTATTGTTGTGGCGGATAAGCGGTAATATGACATTTTGCTGTAGTATTTTTATTTGCCCGAAGTTTAACAGACTTCGTGATGCTCCGAATATTTTCTGGTTTGTTAGACGATGGAAAAATTTTGCGCATATGTCAGTTGGAAAAGTTCGTGTTGTAAGATATTTCTGCAGTAATTGTTCTATAGCAATAAGTATTAGATATAAAATCTGCGTGGAGTAATATGCCTTTTTTCAACACGTCAACAATGTATATACATATATAACGTATCGCCTTTTATCCCCGAAGGGGTAGGCAGAGATGTATTTCTACACCCACTTTTCGCCAGATATGCTTTAGTCCCAAGTAATAAGGGGCGAGCCTATTGCCGTACCGGGCACATTTCCAGACTCCGTGCTGCCACTGAGAATTTTGTGACAGAAAAACCTAATAACACTGCCCGACCCAGGAATCGAACCCGGGACCTCCCGATCCCACGCGCACATTTATGCCGCGAGACCAACGAGGCAGTCGTATAGGGTTTGATGTCGAGTTTTCCGTCTTTACGCAAAGATTGTATTTGCATCGTGTTATCCCTTAGTCGCCTCTTACGACACCCACGGGAAGATAGAGGGTGGTGACACTTGTATTCTATGGCATCAACCACACGGCAGCAATGTGTACTGTGAAAATTAACCTTTGAAAGAAAATTTAATTTATATAGCAGACTATATTGTACGGTCACATTCATTATGTTCTTGAAATTTCTACACTTGAGTTTAAAGCACGTCTCGATTAATATATTGCGCTCTGTAAATTATACCAAAATGTTTTATTACGCCTTCATTTAAATTCCAAATGTCTTGATTAAAAGCCTATTCAGACTCACGCCTCAGGCAACTGAATGTGAGCTAGTGCAAGATTCATATATAAATAAAACCGCTGCGAAACCAGTAATTTTCTCATTAAGAAACTATTCACGATAGTATACACGATAAATTACTTTACACACTATCATTAATCTAGACGCACCTTTACACGACCCATTTCACTTTGTACCTTTATTGTACGGCTACCTTTACAAGGTCGAAAGAGGCAAACGATGCTTCCGTGCAAAGACCGATAGATAAGTCTGGATCATAAATCCGTAATCGTCCAGTATAGGCCGTTTACGATAAGACCTTTGCCTACCTAATAAGCGGAGAAGAGAAATAAAGAATTTAAATTTGGTATAATAAAACGAACGTTACCTTAGCACACATTTATGCGGTAGAATTAAAGGGGTTATCGCGCAAATTAATGTCGGTTACCAATTCTCGGGACACAACAGTCATACCCTCAACTTTCGTAAGACCCATTTTATTTAAAGAAGCGAACAAAGTTCGGATGCGAGCGCGGCCGCGTGTAAACATTTACTTGAAAGGTTTATTGATGTAGGTCACCGCAGTTAGGTTTTACAACCAAAGAAAGGCTTCCCCCTTTATTGTAGAGAATTTGTCAATTTCAGCGCGGATTACTTTGATAGGTTTTCAAACCTCGCTGTATATAACTCAAAACGACGACAGAGGGTATTAAATCTACAGGAAGGAAAAGACCACAGCGGAGCGACATTATATCATATTATTATATATAAGAAGACATATCTTTTAGAATACAAAATAAATATATAATTGTAAGGAATGCGAATAATTTTGCTAACTCGCCTAGCTATTCAAACGTAAACCTTAAGGCGTTCAGAAACAGTTTTGCAATACAATGGCTTACCTTCCAATTGCAAGAAATCCCAACTCCTTATGTTAAAACTACATAAAGAATCAGCTTATGAACCCATCATGACTGTCTGGCCAGTCAGTAACATAGTATGAGCAACAAAAGAGCAATGCGGCACATGCAATGTACAACGGGCGAACATCAAGTGCAGTGCACCTTCTAATTCATACATAATTCTTAGTAAATTTTCATTACAGATTTTAATTACAGAATTGTGAAAATTTACTAACGCGACATATCATCGTCGACACGTAGTGACGTGTCGACGATGATATGTCGCGTGTAGCTTATAGTGTGTTCTGTGGCTTTCCTAGAGATACACAACGTCCCTTATTCTCGTGTTGCACTAAACCAAAATGAGTGTATTGCTGTCTTTTACGCACACACTGTGTAGAAAAAAGCATTCATAACTTATTTGCGGGACTCGGTATATAATTCTTCAACAACTTACCTCTAGAAATAATGAATTTACCTCTGCAAAATTTTAAAACCACTACTTGGAATTTTCTTTTAAAAAGGGTTATTACACTATTAAAGAATTTCTAGATGACAAGACAATGATGTCTTGTCATCTAGAAATGAGGGTCATGAAGGTCTAGATGCTTTTTTAAATTCACTATTATTGTTCTTTTTATGACTGTGTAATATATTTATTAAACTCTCTTCTTAATTAGTAACATGTTAAATGGAGTTGCCTTGTGAACACTCATAATGTTTGCAGGGTTTTATATTTTTTATGATTTGTTGAATCTAGTATATCAGTTTTTATCCCTGATCTATTCATTGTTCACTTGTCACTTTTACAAAATTCTTTAATCTATTGGTTGCTGATACATCTATACTGCTGTCGCTATAGTGTTTTGTTGTTGTACTATTCACATATTTTTTTTCATATCTATTAATTTCTAATCAGCGTCGCGAAGTGTTTTGGCTGTGTCAGCAATCATGGTACCACAAATTGTAAGATTACGATTTAAAAAAGAGTGGCATGAGTTTCTTCCAGGCTCTTCTAATAGCCCTACCCTCCCAAACATGGTTGTAAAAAAAGAAATGACGTTCATAAGTGTTGCTTTTGTAACCTATATGAGTAAATGAGTTTTGTTTGAAATAGAATTAGTTTTTATTATAAGTCAAATCGATTAGATCGATTGAGTAACATTTTGTTTAGTCTATTGAAAATTTCTGACAATGGTCACACTGAACTGTCACTTCCGTCCTTGCTTTGAGAAATTACCACGTTGTCGACTCGTACCTAAATTAAATTGATCGCCCTTTGAATTAACGCGAATTGAATCAACTTGTAATTAACTTAATAC